>CM054138.1:2445832-2537661 GCA_028751875.1 Rapana venosa | reverse complement strand
ACTTGGAACTCTTGTGATAAAAGCAAATCGACAAAAGCATATAGCAGGAATTAAAGACCGTGTTGCACCTTGGGAAAAGCCATAAATGTCATGCACTCGAAAATTTTGACATAAATGGCATAGGAAAAACCGATACCACTACATCAGTACATGCAGAGTTACAACTTAATACAGAAAAACATGTATATATAGTATAGATAAGTGCACCCATTCTGTTTTTTTCCCCTTTCCACTTTGCTCAGTCAAACTGCAATGTACATCAATCTTCAGATCTCCCCCCCCCCCCCCCTTACTCTGTTTTTGTTTTGGTCAGGGTTGTACAAAGAGCTGAATATTCCTGCTCGGTTAATGTCTTGGTGTGTGTGTGTGTGTGTGTGTGTGTGTGTGTGTGTGTGTGTGTGTGTTGTGTGTGTTGTGTGTGTGTGTGTATCATTCAAATTTTTATTTCCAGGATGGTACATTGGAATAAAGCAATGCATTTGCATTTGGTGTGTGTGTGTAGTGTGTGTGTGTGTGTGTGTGTGTGGGTGTGTGTGTGTGTGTGTGTGTGTGGTGTGTGGTGTATGATTCCATTTTCCATATCTCACAAATTGTGATATTAGGACACAACCTCCCTCCCCAAATAAAAAAAAGGAAGGGGGGGGTGGGGGGGTGGGGGGAGGGAGGATAGTGGACAAACTGGATTGGGAGTTGGGGGGTGGAAGAACACATTTATTTTTTTTGGAAAACTGTGGACAAACAAATGGGAAAATACTTACTGACTACATATGAAAGCTAAACAAAAAATATGCAAAGCTTGAATAACTTAAGTACAACACCCCACACCCCCCCCCCCCCACCCCCCCCCCCCCCCCCCCCCCCCCCCACCCCCCCCCCCCCCTCCCCCCCCCACCCCCCCCCCCCCACCCAAAAAAAAAAAACCCCTCATGAACAAAAAACCAAAACAATCCACCACTCTAACAAAATCTAACAAACAATGAACAATAAAAAAACCCATAGTATATCCCAGAAGAATAACAACAAAAGAAATTGTACTCCATTTAAAAAAAAAAGAAACAAAAGACTTAACTGAAATAATTACGAATTAAAGAACCAATGGATTGAGCAATAAATATCTGAAAAAAAATCAAAGGATTGTGACAAAATGCAGATGCCCAAAATGTATTTTGGTTAATGGATCAAATAAAACATTTTTTCATCATGTGGCATATCAGTTATGATCAACAGTTATGCTATGACCACATATGCCAGAAACATCTTCAACATACTTAGTTGTTTAAAACAGTTCAATTCCTCCATGGGGATGCAGGGGCCTGTCAGTATAAATAGCATTCCCCCTTCTGGAAATTCTGTGTTAGGAATCTCCTCTTTTCTATCCCTCTCTTTGTTTCCACCTTGTTTCTTTTTTTCTTGTAACCTCCTTCTCGTCTATTTTCTGCCTTCTTGGTCCATTCTCCTGCCTTTTTTCAAGACAGATTTAACAATTCTCTCCCAAGCTGAAGTCAGATGTGCTGGCCTGACTTGTCAGGCACTTAATAGCAGCACAGCACATTTTTGCCTATATGATAGACAACAATAGTTGCTGTCTATGTGTTCAACGAAGAAGAAGAAGAAGAAACAGTTCAATTTCCATCTGCAGGCCAGAGAAGCAATCTGTTTTATACGGCAACAATCAGATTATTGTTTTTCAACACAAGACTCAAATTGTACCATTTCTCCACATACATCTAGACAATCAACTCTCTTTTTCTCAACAATGGACTACTCATTTGTTGTGTTTCTTTTGCAAAGATATGATAGCACTCTTTGGGTGGGTGACAAAAGGAGTTCAAATTTGCAATATCTACTGATCCCTTTGTTCCTTGCTAAAAATATTAACTTTTTAATTATGATATACACCAAAGAGATGTAATCCAACAAAAAGTTACATGTGTGCCCTTTAAGGTGGGGAGATGAAGTAAATGAAAAATGTCAGTGTCCAGTTCAGATCTAACTTTTGTATGCATAGCGCTGATGGCTTGAATTACTTATTTTGAACCCACACAAAAAAGTGTAAAACAACCTTCCAAAAATCAATTAAGAAATCAAGAGCCAGCCCATTAATATTGCTATGAGTTTTGCAGCAAAAAATTATGTATCTTTGTTCTCCCGAAGATGAAATGTGTTTTCAGTTTTTATATCTGGCATAATGTATGCAGCACCAACTTTGTTGTTAAATTAATACTGAACCACTTGCAAAAACTTTAAAATAATTTTCATAGAAATGAATTTGTGCTAGAGAAAATAATAAAAATGAAGAAGTGTATATTACTATTCTTTATAAAGTTAATATAGTTGCTGTCAAAATGTGCTCTTTAGAGCTCCCAAGCTGGATGGTGGTGGTGGTGGTGGTGGTGTGTGGGGGTGGTGGTGGTGGTACTCCACCTCTTTTAGATTTATAATTATGTATTTGGATTCAGCCAGGAATTTATAAAAGTTTTAGAAGTATATGCACCAGTTTATTTTTTTGTAGTTATATTTTGGGATGTCTGGGTTTCTTATTCTACATCAAATTTTTCATGAATGATAACACACATAATTAAATATATAGGTCTTCTCAGAAACATGTGAGGCAGGATAGTGACCTACTTCACACATCTACCATTTGACTGAATGTAGTTTGTAACTGTAGTGAATGCTGGTTACTGGTTATGTTTGAATTAAAGGAATACTTTTAAATTTAAAAGTTTTAATGAGTACTTGGGGGCCCTTTTGTTTTTAAAAATATTGAATTTTCTTTAAAAATGTGGCTAAATCCAACAGGCGATTTGGACATGATGGTTGTTTTTATTAGAGTTTTTTACTTTTTTTGTTGGCTTTTGAAACAATTTGTTTTAAATTTTTTTTTTTGTTTAAACCCCCGCAAAACTTCATCATTTTTTTTAAATAAAATTAAATGGGATGGATAAATAGTTTGTTCCTTTAAAGTCGGCCCCAATTTTTAAAATTCATTACCTTTAAACTATACGAATACAACCCATTAATTTTATTAAGTAAACGTAAATATAAAAAACGATTGTTTTTTTGTCAGCCCCTTCCTAAACTTATTCTGGCTGAAACTCCAAAGATTATAATATCGTTTTATTTTTTAACGTCCCGTTTTACCAAGAAAAAGTAAATTGGTGCAAAACCCCGGCACATTCCTTCCTGACTAGATTTTTTCGTTGGATTCCTTTGGACCTAAAATAACTTTGCACAAATTTTATCCCCAAAAGGAACATCCGATGCTTTTTAGTGTGCCGGCTTTTGTTCTTCTTCAAAATTTACTTGTCCCCGTTTGCTAAGACGGCAGCATTTGTTAAGATTTTACTTTCTTCCTTTTTTATGGGGGGTATTTTTTTTAAAATTTTTATTTGCCAACCATGGTTTATAATCGAAATTTTGTTTTAAAATTACGAAATTGCTTGTTTTTGTCAGGTTTCTTTTCTTGTTTAACAGCTTTGGCTTGTTACTGGGGTTTTAATATTTTCCCATCGTTTCATTTGATACCGCTTTTATCTGGAAAGAAATAAAAAAAGCCTTCTACTGTAATTTTGTGTAATGGTTGTTTGTAAAACAATAAATTTTTGCACAAAATTTTAAATAGATCCAGTTTTTGTTGTGCGGCGTTCGGTAGGACATGAAAACGAAAATAGTATGGTTTCTTGAAAGGACTGTAACATTTTTGTGAAGTTTACTTTCTCTTTCTTTTATATTTGTACGTGTTTTTATTTCGAAAATTTACCCGACCGAAGGGGTTATTTTTCAGTGTTTAAATGTTTTTGGAAATACTTTCTTATCTGCCATTGGGGGTTAACACGTTGGTTGTGACACGAAACCAAGATAGCGTGGTTTCTGTCTCGGCCGTTAGATTAATTTTAATTAATTTATAAATTTATATAGCGCTGGTTCTTTTTAAAAAACAAACAAAATCGGAAGCATTACGTTAAATTTGTCTCGGTTTTGGTCATTCAGTTATTGATTTTTTTTAAAAAATTTGCCCCTTGGTCAGTTTTTTGGGAATAAAATATAAACCTGCAGAAATTTTTGTTCTGTGGTTATCTCGGAAACGTTGAAATTTGCCGATTTTAAAACGTTTAGCTCGTGTTAAGTCGTGACAGGAAACGGATTTATGGTTTTTTTGTCACGACTCTGATCTACTGTAATAAAATCGTCCCCTTACCCGGATACGATTTCTAGTGTTGATTTTCAGGAAGTGATTGACTACACAACTTTTGTTAATCGTAAATGAGTCAACCGTAAATGCACTAAATGTTCAAGGCCAGTGATGTTAATTTTTTGCTACAAACTGCAAACGATGAAGCTTCTGCGTTTTTTCTGGTCACGACCAAAACACGTCACTGCTTTTTACCTTAGGTTCCGTTTAGGCTTCAATGTATTCAACAATGACGTTCTTCCGATTAATTTTTTTTTTTTGAGAGATAGGTACAATGCGGGAAAGTCCTTTAGCTTTAACAATTTTTCAAAATCCTGAAACTTTACAAGTCGGATCAGTTTGTGAAAACCACTCATGGGGATGGGCTTTTTTTTTTTTTTTCTTGTTTCCGTTTTTTTTTTGTTAACATTTGGAACCAATAAATCTTTAAATGTGCAAGACAAGCGTGATAAAAAACAAATTACACACAACTGAAACACATTCACATTGACACAAAAAAAAGCAAAAAACACTAAGTTGAAATTGGTTATGGGACAAGAAACCATGAATGCCTTCCACCCCCCCCCCCCCCCCCCCAAAAAAAAAAAAAATCAACATTTATTGAGCAAAATAAGCAATTCACATGCTTAAAAATTTTAATTGTGGTGTACACACACACACGCGCACGTGTGTGCACCCACATTCACGCACACATATGCATACGCACACCTTTTCTCTCATGCGCTTGTACACACACACACACTTACATTTACATACATATATTTGCTCACACACACACACACAATTATGTGTTATAAAGGAGAAGTCTAATGAGGGGGTACAGTTACAAAGAAGACCAGTGTCTAAGAAAAGTAGATCTTATACAGGTGGGAGTCTTATGATAGAGAATAAAGGGGGGCAGGGTGCCCACTATACATATGGATGCATGTGATTATGACCAACAATTTTTTTTAACTGTTACAATATAAAGCAAATTATGTGTATGTGTGTGTGTGTGTTGTGTGTTTGTGTTTTGGGGTGTAAAAGGGGAGGGGGAGGAGAGAGAGGAGAGAGGAGAGGAGAGGAGGGAGATTAGGAGAGAGAGGAGAAGAGGGAAGAGAGACGGGGGAGTTTGGGGATAAGAGAGATGAGGGGTAAGAGAAAAGGAAGAAGGAGAGGAAAGGAGGAGAGAGAGAATTAAAACAGTTCCTAAATCAGTTTGAAATTATGTTAGATCATGTTAGATGTGGGACAAAAAGCAGCTGTATGTGTGGAAAAAAAAAAAGCACCGGAAAATGTTTGAGAGTGCTTTGAAGGATTCTATTTGCCCATAACATAAAAGAATTCATTTGCCTGTAAAAAAAAGGAAATGAAGAAGAAATAACCATAGATTATTCTGTTATTAAAAGTGTTGTTAATATTAAAGCAAAAACCCCAACAACACAGCAAAGGTGATGATTTGTAATTTCAATTGACAATCCTAACAAATTTTGATTGACAATTAAGTTTTGGGTTTTTTACTTATTAAAAAAAAAAGAAGGGATATGATTTCATTGTTTTTGTTTTGTTTTGTTTTTTAAAACATGCATTTTGCACTTGATATAAAAGCTCTATGCACTCATGGCTCATTTTTATCATTAATTATGAATGATGCGCTAGGTCAGATGAGAGAAACTGGAATTAGTTTTGTTGATTGATTTATAGCACTCCAGCATGATAAATCAAATGTAGATAATGTTTATTGTTTTAATACCATGTAAACCTCTAAGTCTAACATAATAAATCAATGTAAATAAAGTTACAAGAATCCCATTTTTTCTAACTTGAGATGGTGTTTTTTCAATTTGATCTTAAATTGCTACACTTTCATGATTTGTTGCTTTTGAGGGGTTTGTGGGTTTCCATGTCACAACCAAACGGTTTTCCATGTCACAACCATAATATATCATATAAAATGATAAATCAGTATGAATAATGTTCCCAAGAATGCATTGGTTTCCAATTTAATTTGGGTTGTGTTTTGTTCAAATGTATGTTTAAATTGCTACACTTTTATGATTTGTGATTTTGAGGGGTGTGGTTTCCATGTCAGAACCAAATGGTTTCCATGTCACAAATGGAACATATTACTTTTATGACGTATTAATTTGAAATAGCTTCCATTCTTGTGTAAAGAAAATTGTTGTTTTATTGATATGATTCTGTGGATAAAGTTTAGGCTAATTTGTGGTGCTTCCTGTGGTCACTAGCAAAACAAAAAAAACTTTAAATCTGGGCGTCCCAAAAATGTCTTAGAGTGTCATTAGAAATATAGCCAAAAATATGCTTTGTCAGTGATTGTCTACTTCCAAATGTTAGATTTGTTTTATAAATGAAAACAACAGCATTTTCGAGTGTTTTTGTTTGATATTCTGAGTACAAAGATTTATTTATGCTACTTTTGGTTTCCATGTCACAACCGCAACACGGCTAAAAATAGAACTTTAATTCATCAAATACTAGGAAACCAATTAATATTTCATAATTTTTTCCAAAAAGCAGATTATGACAGAGTACTCTAAAATATGACAAAAAGGCATAAACTTCCAATGACATTTATTTTTCAAGGTCTATGCCACAAAAACCTCACATGTTTCTGAGAATAACCCATATAGAGGAATGTGATCACTGCCTAATATTTCACCATATGTTTTCCATGAAACATGTCAACCAAGTTTAGACAAGATCATAGTTAGATCTACAGCAGTTGACAGATGAGTAGGGATATCTGGAATCATTATTCCAGTACATGATCCATCGTTAAGTAACACTTATGGTGAATCCACTATATTCAAGTCAAGTAAAAAATGCTTTAATCATCCCATGAAAGGCAGTTACTACAAGCCTGTTAATACATTAATACAATCATTTCCCAAAAATGAATGGCTGTTACAATCCCTACATATTGCTTATATTTTTTGTTGGTTACTTACAGTTTTCAACCAGTCAGTTTTATTATTAGTTTACAAGAGTTTTTAGGTTTGGAAGTAAAATGATACATACTTAATTGGTTTTTTTTTGTGCTTTGTTGGTTTTGTTTTTTTTATAGATCGATTCCAGTTTTTCCAATGTGCAGCCATGAATTGATAGGACCACATCCGTATGCTCATAATTGTTGACAATTCAGAAAATGTGATTGTAACAGTGCCTGATGAAACATCTTTTGCATTTTCTGGCACACAAGACTGTTTCAAGCAATAGTGTAAACCAGCATGAATGTATATTGCAATATTGATTTTTGGTTTGGTCTGTTGCTGTTCACAGACAGGATACAAAAACCGCTTCAGTCTTGGTAATTCATTCCTTTAAACATTTAAAGACTTAAGAAGAAGAACCTGATAGGTGTTTGACACCAAGTGTTGCTGAAAGTATTCAAAGTTTGTAGCTAAAGATATGCAATTCCACGTTCCTAGGGGTGGCATTCTGGCCAAGCTGGGACGCAAATACACCCATTGGTGTATCATTCCCATGCCTGTGTATCAACGAGAACAGCATAAGGCTCCAGGAAGGAAGACGTAGAGAAAATAGTACTGGACAAGGCTGGAAGACTTCTCTGCATGGAGAGAGAGACTCACCTGACCGATGGCGGGCAGTTTCTGGACAAGCATATGGAAGATCTGGGTGGGCAGGGTCTGCTGCAGCACCTGCAGAAGCTGCTGAGGTTGACCGCACACTGCTACTGCCGTGCTCAGATGCTCCACACCTCCCTCAATGTCACCTGAAAAAGAAAATGATGCACAATGTTTTTTTTATGTCAGACTTCGCCCTGGACTCTGCAGGCGAGGTGAGGCACCGCACTGAAGTTTTCAGGCAGTGTGTCCTGGGCTAGTTCATCCTGGCAGACCTCATTCAGCACCAGGTCACTGACTGGTGCTGCCCATGTTTGGGCCATCCATATCCCTGGTCATAGCTGGTCTGTTGTGTGTCATCCATATCACCGGTCACAGCTGGTCTATTGTGTGTCATCCATATCACTGACCACAGCTGGTCTGTTGTATGTCATCTATAGCACTGGTTATAGCTGATATATTGTGTGTCATATATAGCACTGGTCATAGCTGGTCTATTGTGTGTCATCCATATCACTGGTCACAGCTGGTGTACTGTGTGTCATCCATATTACTGCTCATAGCTGGTCTACTGTGTGTCATCTTTATCAGTGGCCATATCTGGTCTATTGTGTCAGCCGTATCACAGGCTACAGCTGATCTATTGTGTATCATAAATCACTGGCTATAGCTGATCTACTGTGTGTCATCTATAGCACTGGCTACAGCTGGTGTACTGTGTGTCATCTATAGCACTGACCATAGCTGGTCTATTGTGTCAACTAATTTGACACGGGTCATAGCTGGTCTATTGTGTGTCATCCATATCACTGGTCACAGCTGGTCTATTGTGTGTCATCTATATCACTGGTCACAGCTGGTCTATTGTGTGTCATCTATATCACTGGTCACAGCTGGTCTATTGTGTGTCATCTATATCACTGGTCACAGCTGGTCTATTGTGTGTCATCCATATCACTGGTCACAGCTGGTCTATTGTGTGTCATCTACATCATTGGTCACAGCTGGTCTACTGTGTGTCATCCATAACACTGGTCACAGCTGGTCTATTGTGTGTCATCTATATCACTGGTCACAGCTGGTCTATTGTGTGTCATCTATATCACTGGTCACAGCTGGTCTACTGTGTGTCATCCATAACACTGGTCACAGCTGGTCTACTGTGTGTCATCTATATCACTGGTCTAAGCTGGTCTATTGTGTCATTCATATCATTGGTCACAGCTGGTCTACTGTGTGTCATCCACATCACTGGTCTACTCTTTTAAAGAAGATCAAAATAACAGAATAAAAAAATAAAAGATCAATGCTCTATTTTTTAATACGTGGGCAAAAGGACATGTACCTTAATTCATAGTCTCATCCAAAGAAAATTTACTGGGGGTATCGAGTCAATGCCAATGTAATGTAACTCTGGAACAAAAATCCCCTAAAAATGGACACCTCAGCAAAGACCCAAACCCCTACCCTCAGTTGTTATGTAATCATAAAATAAATTCATCATCCTAATTCACTGGGTATTCAGAGTATTCTACCCCAATAATCGCACCATACCTGACACAAAAACACATCACCTACACATAGGAAACATATCATAGCACAACAAAAACTTTAAGCTTGTTGTTTCTATGCCGCTGCTGATTGTTATTAAGTCAGATACATGTAATATGCTATATTTGTTTAATAAAATCTGTTTAAAACATAAGTTAGTTCACAGGAAAATAATGCATTGGTGGGGAGGGGGAAGGGGGCAGCTAGTCAGTACAGAAAGACAGAGACAGAGACTGAGAGAGACAGCCCACGAGGAGAGGGGGGGAGGGGGAGAGAGGTGAAGAGAGAGGAGAGATGAGGAGGAGGGAGGGAGAGAGAGGGAGAGAGAAGAGAGAGAGAGAGAGAGAGAGAGGGAAGAGAGATCTAAGTGGTAAAGAATTCCCATACCTTGGGACAAAAGCTCCTCTCCTTGTGACACTTGTTCCAGAAAGAATTTCTGCATGGCTGCATGGTTGTTCATGTCTGGAAACTGAAACAACACAAAACCTAGATCAGGGCAACTACATTAACACAAAATATATAAGATTTATATCACTTTAATATCAGGGCAACTAAATAAACACAGAATCTTAATCTATATCAGGGCACCTGAATTAACACAGAATATATATACTGCACTGTATGAAATTGTCCAGTCATTTATGTTATTCTGTAGTGTATTGTTCCACATTATGATTATGTATGGCATTAAATATCAAACTTGTAAAATGCTGAAAAAAGGTTTTAACCCCCCCAAACCAATTGACATATTTATACTAATGATGCACTCTATACATGTACATTTTGTTGTTCATCGGTTAGAGCTCTGAGGTTCACCAATGGTGAAATTTTGCATGCACCTGTTTTTGTCCACCATGAAGATAACAGCATTCCGACTTCTGGGATGTATGCTGGGTATGTTTGTGTCCATAACCCACCAAACAATGACATAAAAAATAATGAAAACCTATTGATTTGATACATCTTTATAGGTGACACTAGTGCATTTTGGTATATATAATGCTATTGCTAATTTAATTTCCTTTGTTGGTATAGACTTGAATGACTGTGTCATTGTGTGTGTACATGCGTGCGCATGTGCCCGTGTGTTAGTGTGCATGTATATCTGGGTACTGATTGTGCTTTTGCAGCAGCCTATGCAAGTAGTTCCAACTCACATTGTATTTATAATACAGCTGCCCCGTGAGAACTTTTGTTTACTTTCATTTAAATATTACTTGCCTGGTGTATTCTTTGAAATATTTCATGCATACATGAGTGCATTTGTGTGAGTATGTGTGTGCGTGTGCAGATGCGCACAACCTTCTGCGCATGTGTATGTTCATACACGCGCGTGAGTGTGTGTGCTTGTAGATTCCTTTGCGTTGTACGTGATATTTATTTGTTTATTTAGAGGATAATAGAATAAGCACTTGTGTGCTTTTTTACATCCAGCTCCCATGTGTATACAGTTTTTGTAAATGCTGTCATCTGTTCCCACCAGCACATAATGGCCTACTCTTATGAAAAGTGGAGCAGGTTTTAATGTGTGCACAAGAAAGTGTGTGTGTGTGTGATATGCTGAGAGAGAGAGAGACTTGACTTGACTTGATCCACGTTTGAGACCAGTGGTCTGTTCGTGGTTCCTATAGTTGAAAACTTTGGACAACTGGTGATCGTCATGCGTGGCCAGCAAAGACCCAACTTTAATTTTGGCACTTTGGTTCGTATCAGCTAGGTAGGTGTTTCTAATGACTGGACGTCTACTCTTAAAGGTGTTAATTGATGGTGCTGTCACAACCTCCTCAGGGAGAATGTTCCACGTTGCAACTATTCTGTGTGTGAAATAGTTCCCACGGAGATCCAGTTGGTGCCTATCTTTCTGTATCTTTAAGGAGTGTCCACAGAGTACCCTCCCACTTGTCAATAATATTTTTGATCTGTCGACTGCATAGTAACCATGCAGGTATTTGTAGATCTCGATCATGTCACCCCTGACTCTTCGGTGTTTCAGTGTGGACAGTCTTAGAGCTGTTAGTCTTTCTGGGTATGGTTTGTCCTTCAGAGGCCCCAGCAGTTTTGTGACTCTTCATTGCACATCTTCAATATCGCAACAGAGTGTTTTCTGACACAGCTGCCAGACGCTGTGTCCATACTCCAGGAACAGGTCGAACAAGACACTTAAAAAGCTATATGAATATATCCTTTGTTAGGTAGTCGAATGGCCTCTGATAAGTCCAACCAGCTTTTATTTTCTTTTTTGTTGTTGTTGCTGCCTCATCTTCTGTGACATCCCCCGTCCTGCTGTTCCCATGCTGCTCATTCCAATCTCCCTGCCACAGCTATGCCCAGATTTGTTATGTCTCATCCTCAGGGTCCAAAGTCCACAGGGAGCCCATCACTATCAGGCCGCCGTGGGGCCACCAGCCAGAGGGGCCCTACACTGCTGCTGGGTCACTCTGATGGTGTTCAGTGGTGCCTGTTCTGAGCTAACATACGCAGGACACCACCTACTAAGCCCCCTACTAACGACAGTATTAGCTCAGTCACTGAGCCAGACTGAGTGAGTTGCCCACCCGACGTGGCAACCACAACGTCCCTCCAACAACCGTCCCCCGTGAACCTCCAACCCCAAAGGCTTTGACACAAACTCACCACAGGCACATAAGTGTATGGGCAAATCAAATCTGAGGTCACCATGAGACCAGAGCAACTGGGACCACCGAATCATAGGCAATTAAAAACAAAAAATATTGCATGATAATCAATGACAATGAGGATGACATAATGATGCTTCTGTGGAAGTGCATGTTTTGAGACTACTTGACAGGGTTGTACTCTATGCTTACTATCATAATATATCCCAGTGTCAACCAGGGCCTGAGAGATACAGACATGAAGTGTTGGTCAGGTAATTTGAGCAACCACTCTCAAACTCGCATCCGTTAAGTGGATGAAGCTTGACTGTGTAGTCCCAGTCTTCCTACTGAGCCCACTCAATCTGGGTAGGAGCCGGCCGGAGTCCGAAAAATCCCTATGACTTATGGGAATTGAACCCGCGACCTTCCAGTCCTTAACCCAAGAGGCTAACCACAGTGCCTTGGCGGCTGTTAAGTCCAACCAGCTTAGTTGCCTTACCAGTTGCATGAGTGACATGTTCGCTGAAATTCACCTTGTTATCCACCCATACTCCTAGATCTTTTTTGGCTACTGTTTCTCCCAGTGTAAGTGTCTGGGTGCTTCCATCTTCTGCTTTCACTGTCATTAAATATGTTGCCTCTGATTTTGTTGTTCCAAGCTTCATGGCAACACACTTCTGTGGGTGGAATTTCAGCTGCCAATGATCCGGCCAAATCTGGAGTTGATCTAAGTCATCTTGCATGTCTTGGTGACCTTGGGTGATGTCGCTCCTCCCAAACAGCTTTGTGTTGTCTGCGAACATCTTCAATGCACATTTTACAACTCTTGGCGGTCACTGATGAAGGTGATGAATAGCAATGGGCATAGGACACTGCCCTGGGGGATACTGCTGGTTACATCAGCTTCTTGTAAGTGGATGCCATTGACGACTACTTTCTGTCTTCTGTCAGGAAGTCTTGAACCCATCCCAGTACTTTCCTTCCCACTCCTTGCGCTTTTACTTTCTTGATGAGTCTGCAGTTTGGTACAGAGTCAAAAGCCTTCTGGTAGTCCATGTAGATAACATCAATGCTCCCCTCTTCATCTATTATGCTTGTCCAAATGTCCATGTTCTCCAGGGGCTGCGTGATGGTCGAATGGCCCAGGACAAATCCATATTGCTCCTTACTGATGAGGTTGTTTCTCTGTATGTGGTCCATGGCTCTCTCTCACCATCTTCTCCATCACCTTGCATGCCATGCAGGTTAAACTGACTGGTCTATAGTTTGATGGTGTCGTTTTGCTCCCTTTTTTGAAGATAGGTGATACATATATGCTGTTTTCCAGTCTTCAGGAATCTTCACACTGTCCAAGCTCTTTCTGAAAAAAAGGGTAAAAGGCTTTGCCAATTCTTCTGTAGCTTTCACTAGAATGCCAGGTGGTATTCCATCTGGGCCTGGTGTCTTGTCTAATTTGAGGTTTGTTAGATGTTTCTGGACTTTTGTGAGCTCAAAATCAGCTAACACTTCTCTATGTTCATATGCTGGTGCATCCGGAAGGGGTCCTGCATCTTCTTGAGTAAATACGCTCTGGAAGAACTGGTTTAGTTAGCAGAGAGAAGTATACATGTGTGCAATTGATTGTTGATATCTAAACATAATGTAAATTTATCGTTCCTTTCCTGTATTGTGAACGTTCTTTCATTTTTCATGTCCATAATTTGTGCTCTTCATTCTGGAATGAATTTGTGTTGCGAGTATTTTTCACATGCCCACATCTGCAAGTTGTGGTTTTGTTAAATTTCATGCACCCCTTAAGGGTTTTCTTGAAATAAAATCTTGAATCTTGATAAACTGTGGGATCTTTAATTTAATTTGCATATTAATTTTGATCTTCTGAATAAAAAATATAGACATCATGTATACATGAAAGAAATTAAGACACTGGCAGGTTTGCACTTTAAGTTGACCTGGGAGACCATAAAAATACCCACCCTGGCTTAACTCACTTGCCAAGATTCAAACCCACGACTTCATGGACCCATGGGATTGAAGTCATATGGCTTTAATCACTCGGCTATACTATCCAGTATCCTATACTGGCTGTAGTGTCCATCATATAATGATACATGTAATAACTAATATGAAAACTTTTGCAGTTTGCCTATTTGAATGTAACAGCAGACATGACTCACCTGTTGTACTGGCCTGGGTTGTGTTTTCTGCTGTCTGGCCTTTTTCCTCTCTGTTGAAAAAAAAGCTCATTCTTTTAACTTTAACAGTTATTTCAAGTTTTAATTCTCATGCTTATTTTTTTTTCGGTAAAAAACCCCACTGACACTGGCAATATCTTTACACAAGTTCTAATTTTTCTGGTCTAAAACAAGACTGGCAACAACACTTGGGCACAGGCTTACCTGTCTCAGTCTTGGTCTTGATGATAATGGTTCAAATCCTTCTTTTTCAATCTTTAATTTATTCCTACATGATTTGACATTGATTACATCAGCACATGTGAAGCAATGAGTAGGTTAAAATTTAAAATTTCCTTTTCAAAGATCATAGAGGGAAGATTCTAACTTTTGACTCAGAAGACAAAAATACAAACATAGCAACCCCAAACCCTTTCTACGTGAAATATAAAAGTTCTATTAATGCTTTTCAGTTGGCATTGATTACAACACTTAAGTAGACACTTCAATTTCTTTCGTAATACTAATAGCCTACAGGTCTTCATGTGACTGTACAGAGCTTCAGAACGAAGGAAAAGAAACACTGGCAAATAAAATTACTAACTCTCTCGCAGCTTTTTCTTGAAATCGGGATCACTTCTGCGTTTTCTGTCAAAATATATGCAATAGCCGATAAAACACAGGCCTGCTCCTGCTGCAGCAATTAATGTTTTGGACATTTTTGATGTTCAACACGTCCCGTTGCACGTTTTCGGCAAGGTCACTCTCTAGGAAAGGAAGTAGAAATGGAAGTGGCCTCTCAAGGGAACCTACGCACAATGAAATGAATTACAGATTCCGTCCCTTTAAGTCTCATGCCAGCTTAAAACAGACTACACGCCGGAAAAAACAACAACAAAAAAACACCACCACGTTTCCTTCTGTTTTTCTATATGACTCTTATATTATACCGCACGTACTAAGGCATCCACAGAAATAAAAACCTTTTTTTTGTGAAAGACTAGCCTCTGACTAGCCTATGACAAGACTCGTGATTGAACAAATTTGGTGGGTTTGAATTTTTAAAATTTTTCAGCAAACACTAAAGTCTTTCACACACACACACACACACCAAAAAAACAACCATCCAACCCCAACCAAAAACAAAACAAGCAAGAAACAAAACAAAAAACAACAACAAACAAACATGAACAATAAAAGAAACAATCAAAACAAAACATCAAAAACAACAAAATCTCGAATTTTTTGTGAAAGATTTGCTCCCGACTCACAACTCTTATGATTTGGTGGGTTTGAGCTTAGTAAATTTTTAGCTACCACTGTACCTGCTCATCTCTTTAGTATTTTCTAACCGCCCAACCACAGTCCACATGCACGGGATGGACCATGCGGAGGTATGGGGTGGGTCGTTGAGGTATGGAGGAACGAAAGCAATCCTCTAATAACCAAATCCTTTCTAACTGCCTCATGACTACATGGTTTCAGTCTCTGACATCAGCCACCTAAGAATCACACAGTACATTAGGTTCGCCCCTTAGACATGTTTTAAAAACGAGCCCCCAAAATTCCGAGTAGTAAACAATGAAAGGCTGCTTAAAAAAAAATCTTAGAATGGTTTAAGACAGTTATATTTTTTTTCTGAGTTGCACTCTATACAAGCCACTCTTTACTCAGAGGGCAAAGCTAAAGCTCAGTTTTGGAGAGACAAGGCAAGGCAAAGCAAAACTTTGTTTTTATTTGGAGGACAGTTGATAAGCATCAATTATACCAGAAAAACAAAACGAAAACAACTTGATAATCTAAATAGATGTGAAGTAGAAAACGTCCCCACCTTTTCTACATAAAAAACCCATAATATTTGATACTGGCAAATCCAGACAAACTGCAAGTGTTACATTGAAAATGAAACAATTTATAATAAACAGACAGTAATTTAAAAAAATAAAAGAGATGCATTTCTGAGATCGAAGTTAACTTGGCATGCCCATTTTTGAATACATTTTAAGAAGCCTAAAGCAAGAAAAAGCTTAAATATCCTGAAAATTATCAGTAAGCAGTATTGGGGCCCGAGCATGGGGGCTCTCTCACCTCACCTCACCTATCTCCTAGTCCTGTGGACCGTGGAGGCACCACTGAAGATTTTGCAACCAGCTTTCTTCACTCCATTTCTTTCAATGTCTGCTGTTATGGTCCACGTTTCACATACCGATAAAATATGGATATGATCAGGGAACGTATCAGTCTGATCTTGAAGCTGATCAGAGGACTTTCAGTTTGGTCATTGCAGCTGTGGAGAGAATTTCAGAATCTGACCCTTCATCTGTTACCATAGCTCCCAGATATTTGAAGCTATGGACGGTGTCGATTTCTTGCCGTCTATAATTATGTCAGTGCTAATGCAATTAGCACTACTTTTTATCTGCTGGGTTTTCTCTGCACTGATCTGCATGCCATATACTGAAGAGTCTTCATCAAGGCGATTTACCAGGTTAACTAGCTCTTGCTCTTCTTCAGCTAGGCCGTCGATGTCGTCAGCAAAACATATGCCTCCAATGCTGACAGTTTCCTCATGATTTTCCTTCCTCAGCATTATTCTCTCTAAGAAGATGTTGAAAAGGGTGGGAAAGAGCAGACATCATTGGCATACTCAATTGTAGTTCGGAACCAGTCTCCTAAGTTGCTGTGATAGCAGCTGCGCTGGTTGCCTTGTATGGGGGCAAAATTAATATGTTAATCAGTAAAAATAGTTACTCAGAACAAAAGTGTCATAATTATTGGCAAGAAGTTTTGTTGTTGTTTTTTTTTTCATGTTCCAAAGAATGTAATAACAAAGCTTCAAATTATAGGTTGTAAAGTGTACAGGCTTATCTTGGTTTACACTTTCGTGCATTAAATAGCACTTGAAACATTTCTTCTTCTCCTTCGAAGGCTCAGACAGCAACTATTGTTGTCTGTCATATGAGGGAAACATGCTTTACGCTGCAGTTAGGTTAGGCACCTAACAAGTCAGGCCCAGCGCATCCAACTTCCGTGTGAAATAGAATTGGTATCTTTTAAGTCTTTCTGGGAAAAAGTAGGAGAATCGACCCACAAGACAGAACATAGACAAGGAGGTGATAGAAAGAAAAGGAGCAAAACAGAAACAAAGAGAGGGATAGAAAAGGGAATTCCTTGCACATAAATTTCAGAGCCCTTGCATTCCAGAAGATAGGTATGCTATTTATATACTGACAGGCCCCGGGTAGGCTATCCCCACAAAAGTACTTGAAACATATAAAGAAGCCTGAGTGGTGCCTTAAATGAGCACTGGAACCTTGCTTGCAGTAAGTGTGTATGCCTATTGAGAAGTTCAACACCCCAAAACATTGCGTCAGAAAAAGTAAACATTAAATCTAAATATGATTTCCCCCTCCCCAAAAAAACGAGAGCAGCAAACACGTTGGACTATTGGCACAGATCTTTATGAGCAGTCTTAACTGAATGACAAGGAATGTAGCCATGCTGACAGTAGCTTCAGCTTGCCTGGAGCCACAGACAAGTTACTGTGAAGTGCACAAGATGTTTGTGTGGAATACCATCAGGACTTAGTGGTTAAGGAAGAGTTTATGTGTGCTGTTAGTCTTCTGTTAATTAAAAACAGCCCATGTTCTGTGATGATGAGGCAAGTGTGAGTGTAAGATCTTTAAGGGAGAGGGGTGTGTCTGTTTCTTTTTTGACTAAGAAGAATCACGTTTACATTCCAGAACTGAGAGGAGCACGACCTAGGTTTGTAGGTAAACCCTGAATGTCTTCAGGAATGTCACCACTGATCTGTCTCTCATGTGTTTGTGGGTGTGTGTAAAATAAAAATCTTTATTGTATGAAGATCAGTGGGGATGAGAATGATGTAATGATGATGCTATGCTATGGCAGGGCATGTGCTTTGAGACTCGTTGACAGGGCCGTACCCTATGCTTCCAAACTTACTCGTATATGGTAGCTTCAACCAGGCCTGAAGATGCAGACCTGCAGTGTTGGTCAACTATAAATTAATAATTGCTTAAATAGCAACATTAAACATTGCATCCACAAAATGGATGAAGCTCAACTGTGCACACGTAAAAGAACCCACGGCAACAAGAGTTGCCCCTGGCAAATTTCTGTAGAAAAAAGCCTAATAGGAAAACAAATGCACGCTGATAGGAGAAAAAAAGTGGCACTGTTCTTGTGCCAGTGCACCTTCCCTTGGGAGAGCAGCCCAAATTTCAAGCAGGGAAATCTGCCCAGACAAATACAAATAAAGAACCCATAGCAAAATCACTTTGGGTAGGTGCCGATCAGAGTCCAAAACAACCCTATGACTCTTATTGGATTCGAACCCATGACCACAGTAACCCAACCACTGCACAATGTTTAATGTGCATATTTTGATCTTTGGGGAGCAATGGTGCCAAAGAATGCAATGATTTCCCCCAGAAGCAGATGGGGATTAACAGTCTTATTTAAAACAAAAAAAGATTTTCACCCCTGGGTTAGACCCTTGATGATTACCAATGGTGAGATTTTGCATATTGACCTGCTTATACCAGGCATGAAGGTAGCTACATTCCTACTTCTGGGATGATGTTTTAAAACGACACCAGGACATGGGTTAATCTTTTTGGTACATATTCCTAATGGGAAAACAGGTTTTGATTGTGCAAAAGATGTTGTGTGCTTTGCACATGGGATCTTGGTTTAAAAGTATCCCACCCGAAGGATTTCAGGGGAGTGAAGTCAGTACGATATAACTCAGGGGAAAAAATCCCTATGAATGGAAAGTCTTGAACCCGGCTGTCAAATGATGAGTGAAATACGTAACCATGAGGCTATCTCCCCAATCTACTATTGCAGTTTAGTTGGAAAATCTAAAATTTTTCCCTGGACAAGTTTGATTTCATACAATTTTTTGGGGGGGATCAGAGGAAAATCGTAGCATTAGTAAAATAAAACCTTGAATTTGATAGGTGAAATGGTTAATGAAAATTACTTTAATAAAAGTTTTTTTATTTTGTTTGAGCTAACAGCAAGTCCTTCTGTATGCAGTCGAGCTTCCTTATAAACAAGGAAAAGTTTGCCTACATTGAAGACGACTGATCTTTTCCCTTCAAATGAAAAGCAGCAAGAAGGGAAGATGAGAAACAGTTTTGGTTGAGGGCAAAAAAATAAAAAAAGGTTGTTTATTCAACTGAGGTATGGGGAACAAAAGGGAAGTTATTTATTGTTCAAATGTTTAATACACATGCCTTAGACCAACATAATTATTCTCTGAGAGGGGGTGCGTTGTGAATGGGGATGCAGACAGAAAACTGACTGGTCCTGCTGAAGATTTCAGTATTGTCCCAACAGTAAAAGGCCCATATTACCATCTCCCACCCATGGCCATCTCTGTCTGATCTGATTGGTCTTAGGTAAGAGTTGGACCGGTAAACTACTGGCTCGACAATGGTTTAAAAGACTTTTGGATTTCTAGGTGATCTAAGCACAGTGCTAACAGTGTTGTATTCCACTTGTTGTGAGGAAGATCATTTAAGCATGTTAAACATCCTGCAGCACATGCTAGGTGCAATGGTTTTGCAAAGGATTTGCTAACTTTGCCAGTAGACATTAAACATTGTATGATCCCAGAAGTCAGAATGCGACTACCTTCATGGTGGGCAAACACAGTCGCATAGGCAAAACCTCACCTTTGGTGAACTTCAGAGCTCTAGCTAGGAATGAAAAAAAAAGATGTATCGATTGCCAACAGAACAGAAGTAAGAATCTGTCTTTCCCTTAGATAAGTTAAACAGAGGTGGTGGTTCAACTGTGGTCTTTCCCAGTACAGTATTATCCTCAATATAAAAAAAAAAAAATCATCTGAGCGCTTTGATTTGTTGCTTTACAAGATTCAGCGCTATATAAATTTCCCTACATTATTTTTTTTACTATCAATATACTGGAAGTGGGTTTTTAAACAACATATCTAAGTGGTGGGGGGGTGGGGAGTGGTGATGGCAACACAAGTGTGTGTGTATGCAAGGTGTTGTGTGTGTGTGTGTGTGTGTGTGTGTGTTAGGCATGTGTTTGTGTGTGTTGCATTGTATTTCTTGCTTTTTTAAAATATTAAAAAAAAAATGATGGTTCCAACCTAATCCATTATTTACAGCCTTTTTTTTCCTGGTCGCTTTTATACTTAGAACAGAAACCATGCATGATACAATGTTAACCAATTAAATGCATTCAGCCTATTATTATCCTGTCAAGCATTTAAGTGTATGTGTTGTGTGTGTGTGTGTGTGTGGGGGGGGGAGGGAAGGAGAGAGGGGAGAGAGGGAGAGAGAGAGAGAGAGGGGGAAAAGGAAAAGGGATGAGAGAGAAGTATGATTGGAGAGGAGAGGGGAGGAGAGAGAGAGAACATGCACACAAGAATGCAAACTTTCTGTTAAAATAAAAAAACACAATTTTGACCTTTCTATTTTTAATGCATTAATGAAATCAGCATATATATATATATATATATATATATATAAAATGTAAGCACACATGCTGTATTGACCAACCAACACCCCCCCAAAAAAAACAAAAAAAAACAACCACCGCCTTTCCCCTCCACACAAAACAACAGCAAAAAACCCTTTAATTAACCTTTACCGGATCTCGCTTTTGACTACACGTGCAGGATGGCGCGGGTCTTTCACGACCATACTCATTAAAGAGCCTTTTCAGTGCATATTCCTAAAAGGATGGCGCAGGTCTTCCACGACCCAGTGGTTGTTATTTCCGCCGGATGCCAGTAGACCTAGGCCCAGGCAGTTTGCTGCTAGACTAGCACCGTCCAACAATGGCAGCGGACAGACGCAGCACTCAGCGAGCTGAAAGCAGCGTTTGAAGTTTGGGGTAGTATATTTATTAACATTTTTATTTTGTCATAAAAATTGCTAAAAAGCAATTGTATTTAAGTTAGATCTGTTTGATACCGATATGAAGAGGATGGGGGAATGGGGTTGTTCACATGTTCAAATACTTTAGATAAACTTTGGGTATCCTCACTTCTTGCCAGGGCCCGCCAGCCAACGGCACGTGGCGGCGGTGCTAGGTCAAATTCTTTCCTCCCTCAGTGCATTGCGCGCTGAGCAGAAATGGCTCTCTCTCTTTGTGAGCGTGTTGTTTAAGACCTATGTACATGTGGAAAATACGGAACGCCTGTATATGTGTAGCCTGCCATATGTAAGCTTATGTCTTTCAAAGAGAGAAAGTATGTCACAAGTTTCTGAGTAGTCACGATTGTGTGTGTGTGTGTGTTTTGTGTGCATGCACTTGTGTGTGTGTGTGTGCACAGGCACTTCTCTGTGTTGTGTGTGTGCGCGCGTGCACATGTTGTGTGTGGGGTTTTGTGCACGCACTTTGTGTGTGTGTGTTTGTGTGCATGCACATGTGTGTTGGTGTGTGTGTGTGCGTGTGTGTGTGAACATTTGCAAACAGTTAAATTATTAACTTGAATATTTTCAGAAAAAAAACGCTGATACTTTAGTAATTTTTGTTTTTTTTTTTTGGGTCAGGTATTTAAACGCCTTTAGGACTGGTCCCCATCCTTTTTCACAAAGGACAGGACCGTAAAGAGGTTCTACCGGGGGTCTGTGGGGGAGTCTCATGGTCGCACACAGTCATTCTCTCTCTCTCATATTCATATACACATGCCTAAAAAAGCACACACATGACACAAAGCCACACTTTGCAGCAGTAAAACAGAATTACACAATTAAAAAGTTGATTTTATTTCAAAACATCCTCTGTCAAAAGTGACATTCATACCAATGAATAATCAAAGAGGGAAAAAAAAAACGGTCATTTTGTTTTTTTTCACCAACTGTAGGAAAATCAAAATGGAAAAAAAAAATCTCTATTGTTCACAACATACATGTCTAATTCTCTGCCTCTTTTCACACACACACACACACACACACCACCCCAACACATGTGTGCGTGCCTGGGCACATGCATGCTTTATTTACACATTGTTTGGTTAAGGAGTTATTTTATAGATGGTAGAACATTTTAAGTTCATTCACAAAACACGTAAAACCATTTTTTTCATAAATTCCCGAGACATGTAAACATTTTAAGTTTTTTCACCCAGAAACCAAACTCTTTTTTTTCTCATTCTTGTATACATTCATAATTTGAGTTCATTTTGAGACCTGTGTACAATATGCATTTGATCCATACACATGTGAGCTATTTTGAGGTCAGTTAAAAACAGGAAATATGTTTCCACTTCATTCATATATTTATAAGAAACACATTTTTAGTGTACACATGAACAGTCTTTATGAAACCGATGAACAGCAAACTGTTTATCAATTTGATGCACATTTATAATCTTAGATATGGACACACATATTTGTACACAACATATTTTCTCATATTGAACACCACTATGCCTTACAGTTATGTTGATCTGTTATTAATTTCAGTTTGTGGCCAAGCTGAACACGGGGAAGGGGGGACAGAAAACCCTGGTTTACCCCGAGGAGGGAAGTGCGGAGGCCGTCAGGCGGGCCCATTTGGCAATCCGCCAGATGGGTGGTGCTATGACAGGCAATTGTCGACCAGGTAAAGTCAACTGTATTTCTGTCATTAATGCCTTTTACATCATCTCTTTAGATAGACTCATCATATCTGAAGTTATGTACATATATTGTTACAAAGCAAAAATTTTCCTATCATTGACAAAAATAAACACCCACATCATTGTATATTGCAATACTGTAAGTTAAAAAATGAAAGAAAAAAACCCACAGCCCACACAATTCTATGATGCAAACTATCAATGGGAAAAAAAAATACCAAATGATTTAACACAAAGCCCCAAAGAATATTTCCATACACACTTCATGATCACAATCCTCTCATCCATGTCTTACATGGCTGTCAGAGCCCAAAACATGTTCCAAAACAGTACTAATTTCTAGTTATTAAGGAATTCAGGTCAAGGACCTTTACTCTGCCAATGCAAATATCAGAAAAATATTCTCCAGCAGAGTTGTTTTTTATTATTCTCACCAGCTATTAACTTCATCACGAAGTCTTTTCAGACAGCTAGAATCAGGGAGTGAAAAATCTGTCAAAGTAGGATTTTTGCTGGTGAGAATTAAGAAAACAACTCTGCTGGGGAATATTTTTTTCTGATACTAGTTATTAAGTAATTGTTTAGTGTATACATAGATGTGTATGTTCAGGCGCACGCTAATATGCAGAAATTTTTGTACAGTAGTTCTGTTTTGTTGTCAATGTTTTTGTTCAATTTGGAGGAGGGCAAGTACTTCTGGTGCCAGACCACCCCCAAGTGAAAATGACGAAACCAGCGAAGAGGAGCCTGCCTCCACCTGCTGATGGAGACTCGCCGGATGATTCGGAGGAGGAGGTGGAAGAGAAAAAGAGGAAGAGAAAAAGTTGGTGAGATGTCTGACATTGGGTTTGAAACAGCCAAGGATGGAACCCAAATGGAGCAAAACCCCAACGGCATCAGTCGGCCCGAACACCTTCCAGGAACGTCTTCAAAACCCCCTTCTAATAAAAATTTCCCGGACGCCCAGCATGTGTTTCACCCTGTTGACGCTTTTCAGTTGTTCATAACCCCCAAGATTATTTTAGACTTGGTGGACTGTACGAACACTGAAGGGCGGCAGGGGTACTTCAAGAGGCCTGGGTTTTAAACCGACGAAGTCGAGATGGAAGGTTTACTTGGTCTGCTCCTCTTCCTTGGATCCAAAAAAGCAAAAACCCTTTCATCCACAGTAGAAGTGTGGGATACAGTGTATGGTTGGGGTGTTGCAAGGATGTATGAGCCGGGAAGCGTTTTCAAACGCAAACTGACCCTACATGCCCCTTCAACAAAAAAGAAAACACGCAATGCCAGACGGCAACGAGATGCATTCGCCCCCTTTAGGGAAAATTGGGATGGATTCATGGGAAATCTTTCAAGCATTAATATTCCCGGTCCACTGCTCACGATTGATGAGCAGTTGGTTCCTTTCAGGGGGCGATGCGTTTTTCTGCAGTAATTTGCCGTTCCAAGCCTGACCGCTAACGGTATCAAAGTATTTTGGGTAGCTGATGCTGAAGATAAACTACCCTTTGTTTGGCAATTTTCCCTACCTGGTCGGCCAGCTGGTCAGGACAGGCAGGTCAATCTTGGCTGCAATTTTTGCTCTCCAGCTGGCAGAACCTTTTTGCAAGATGACAATTACTTCACCGACCTCACACTGGCTCAAACACTCCTGCAAAAAGGCTTGACCATGGTAGGGACAGTGAGATCAAAACAAGAGATTTCTTCCCCCTCATTCAAAGATCCCAAGAAGCTTCCCTGCATGGATCTGAATTCAGCTACAGCAGTGTTGTCACTCTGATGAATTACCAGAGCAAAAGGAGGAAGAGCACAGTGGTTATCAGCCCCAAAGCATAACAATGGTGTTGTGAACGAAGGTTCTGCAAAAAAGAAACCAGAGATCATCCTGTTTTATAATTCACACAAAAAGGGGGAGTGGCAACCTGGACAAAATGGCCCATGCGTTCACAATAAAACGCAAGACAAAGCGGTGGCCCATGCGTTCACAATAAAACGCAAGACAAAGCGGTTGGCCCATGGTCATGTTCAGCAATATCATGGATCTGGCGACCATTGCTGCACGTCGCATCTGGGCCATCAAATTCCCAGACCATCAGCTGGCAGGTGGGGATATGTGTGCTACTTTCATCGCAGCATCGCTGAGGAAATGATTGTAGCACAAACAAGAGACGTGTCTCCCGAGTGGCACTTCCAAGGCACCTTGCCCAGACTGCCCACAAGGTGATTGCCAACATTGAGCCAGGGAGTGATGAGCAGCAGGTACCATGGCTGTCTGATCATGTCATCAATGATCTGTTTCAGGGTTACCATGTCACAATGGAGGACCTGGCAAGGCCCAAATGGAGGGCTGCACCCGCTGCTTGCAAGAATGCCAGTGATGCATGAAAATTAGGAACATTTCAATAAAGATTTAGAAAACAAATTTAGTCTTATTGCAGTTTTGAACAGATCTACCCTTTGTTTGCACTTTTCTCTATGTGTGTTATTTTCATTTTAGCTTACCCTACCCTATCCTTCCTTATTTGATCTGTCCCGTCTTGTAATATCTTCTCCTCCTTGAGGTTTGCACAAATGGTAAGGAGGAAGGTGGCAGGGGTGGATAAGACGTTCACCGCCATTTCAAAAACCCGGTTGTGGTTGTGGGATCAATTCCGGCCAGACCTCACCCTTTCTCCCAGTTTGACGGGAAACATCGAACTTTAAACGTCTATCATTCGGATGGTGACGGAAAAAAAAAAAAAAAAAGTCTGACCGTGTGCTTCCTGGCTCTGTGCATGTTAAAGATCCCATGGCAGTAGAAAGTCGAAAAAAGAGAAGGGGAATGTCCCGGCGTGCTATGGTAAAAAAATTGGTAGGTCCCTGTTCCTAATCCCATTCCCCAAACTTGGTACCCAACGAAATCGGAGTGAAGTCGACTGAAGGACAATACAATCCAACCCTGTTGTTTATTTGCCTGACCACGCTGGCCATATCAGGGGCTGTCACCTCATCATTTTTCACATCTCAGAGTAAAACTGTCATTATATATACAAATCAAATCCTCTCGGAACGCTTCATTTATCAAAAAGCATGTGGATTGGGTAAGGCATGGCAAAAGTAGGTGTGTATCCAGTAAATGCTGGAATATTGTTGATGTTGTTGTACACTTTGTGTTTATATAACAATTCCTCTTGTTGTGAGGAAGATCATTTAAAGCATGTTAAACATCCTGCAGCACATGCTAGGTGCAATGGGTTATGGAAACATTAAACATTGTATGATCCCAGAAGTCAGAATGCGAACTACCTCATGGTGGGCAAACACAGTCGCATAGGCAAACCTCACTTGGGAACTTCGAGCTCTAGCCAAAGGGAAAGAAAAATTACTTACTGGTTTCTTTTTGTGAATTTATTGTAGTTGCAGGTCCAGAGTATCAAAAGCAAAACAAACTGAGCTATATGTTATATTGTGAAAAAAAAAATATGAAAAAAAAAGAGATCGAAAACAAAAAAAGTGTGCAAAAACAATCATCTCTTCTGTTTGATCCATTTTGGGAGCAGTGATGGTGAAAGATGGAGAGAAGCTGCACCTTGGCTTTCTTGTGGCTTGCCTGTATTGGCGAGGATGTGGCCTGCTTATGTCCACTTTAGTGTGCTGGTCCCAAGCTGGCCCCCCCCTCCCTCCATGTAAATCCAAATCTGCTGTTTTATAGCCCCGCCAACACAGAGGCCATATCAGGGCCATATCATCGACTTTTACTGATTAAAAATGTGAAATATGTACAGTTAAAACAGGTATAAAAGCAACTCTACTGTCGTTTTCCTTGCATCCCAAAGCCTGGCCAACATAAGGGGTAAACTCAGGGATGGGCATGCGTTTGTGGGGAAAACCACATTAAATGATACAAAACCAAACTAGATTCCTTAATTAACCTAATGGCCACTACAATGCCCCCTCATCACTGTACCGCTTGTGGTACAGTGACTAGGGCCCATAGTACAGCGCTTCACATAAGCACTTTAGCCTTACTATGCAGTTGGGAAATAGAGCCTTATATAAGCAATTGTTTCTTTCCTTTCAGCCATTTATCTTCCGCTCAGGACACTTGTGAATTGTGGTGATTTTTTATGATTGTGCCTTGCAGTCAACCAGAGGGAAAAAAAAAAATGTGACAGGGAAAACAAATGGGGGAGGGGGTTTGCTAGCCTGCCCCGTGGAGATAATGTGGGTAAAGAACTACTAATGAACATGGGTCGGATATCGAGTAGAGATGCCTAATGAAGGGTAACGAAGAGCACCTTGTCCGCTTGTGATTGGCTGCTGCAATCACGTGTCCGGAATGCCATCTTGGTTTTCGTTGTGCTACGACAGAACGGCCCGAAGAAAAGGCCTGTGTTTTTTGTATGATACTTTCCCCATCTCCCAAAGAGAGATGCTTTCACTGGCCTAAGTAGGCAGTGATGATTTTTCCGCGTGGTCTTTCTGCGCTTTTTTCCCCCATTGGTTCGATACGATGGAAGACCTCAAGTACAAGCAGTTTTTTGAACTTGTGTTTCTACCACTCAGGCACCCCCTGAAATTCTCAATGAGGGGTTTTTTGTGTTTTGATCGGAAACTGTTTTAACTATTACAAAAAAGTTGATGAGTGTAGTAAGATGGTGGATACCATAAAAAATTGTTATAATTGTAGATTGTGTTGTGTAAAGGGAGGGTCGGGGCCTTGTTTTTGGCCGCGCACATTGTGCCCATGGGCTGCCAGGTGCAAAAGTTTGGTTTTGTGTTGTTGTGTGAGAGGAGAGAGGATAGAAAGAGGAGAGGGAGAAGATTGAGAGAGAGGAGATCCAAACCCTTGTACTGAAGTAGGCCTTTTAGGAACACAAAGAGTTTCAGTTTCACACTGTGGCAAGATTAGGCAAGATTTGAATCTTAAGAAGTATCTACAACTTTAACTTCAATCTGTGTCGCCCTGTTCTGTTTTCTGACTCCACTGAACATTTTTCAAGTAAAAGTCGTTTAATGGCCTTACTTTATCACATCTCAATTACTGAAGCATAGAAGTAGGGCCCTTTGAGAGTTCCGTGAAATGGAGGAGTTTTGACAACAGAGTCACTGGGTTTTTTTGCGGACGAAAAAACCAGATGGCGGGATTCCGGACACGTGATTTGCGCCCGGGCCCAAACACAAGCCGGACAAGGTGCTCTCGTTAGCTTTATGTGAGGGTGCTATTCCCGTACCTGTTCGTATTTCGTACCACTCGTTTTTCGTCGTATTTCTCCGTCTATCTGAGTTCATCGGAAAACGTTCCCAACATGCAACCCAGACATTCGCGGCAACTTGGGTCACAGGGAATATCAGCAAGGAAATTAGAGTTTTATCAGCCGGCATTGTGATGTCATTTTCACTTTCGCTTATCAACGCGTTTCTTCCGACGGATTTTCGTCGCCCGGCCAGTTGTTTTGCATTGTGAAAACGGTCCCAGGGACTGATTCTGGTAAGTTGTGCTTCTTTTTTCATTTTCGTAAATCTGTGATGTTTTTTAAACCATTCTGGAACTGAAATTTACGGTATGATCTGCCATGAAAATGTAGACAGGGAAAACAAAACAAAAAAGGGGTACGGAATGGACACTGAAAATAGCAGACGATTTTTATTTTCCCTAACGCTGTCTCAATTCTTTTCCTTCTTAACATTGAAAGGAAAAAAAATGTTTTTCTTGCCCTTTGAAATTCATTGTTTTAGAAAATATTTAAGTTAAAACATGTTTTGCCCTTACTTTTACAGAAATTTATTGAATTGAACCATTGAAATTCTTGTTTTGAACCATTAAGTTTAAAACAGTTTCTGCTTGGACTTTTACAAGGGGAAAAAGGCCCCAAGAAAAAGACGTACAAGAGGACCAGCTGCAGGAAGCCCTCAGCAAATTCGGAGTAGGGGCTGGCCAGAAGAAGCAGCCCCAAAATCTATGGCATCCTAGTAATGACTTGTCCGACCATCTGGATGGGAAAGGTCAGTTTTATAATCCTTTGATTGTTTTTATTAATATAATATGTGGAGGAGCAATCTTTTATGCTTTAATTTTAACATAATTTATCTTTGTAAACATGTCTTGTTTCCCGTCAAACTTGTGATAAACCAGCGTGCAACAGTTAACTTACAATAAATATTTTAAAGAATACAATTTCCCTTAAATAATTTCATCCATTTTTTTTTTTTAGTACCCAAGGTTCAACACTTTGGTATATTTTCAAACATTGTTTTAAATGTAAATGTACAGGCTTTCACCCGGTAGTTTGCTTTTCAATGTCTTATCAGTCATTTTACATTAACCTAATTTTAGTTTTTGATGCTTGTGTTTAAGAGGCAAGGAACAAAGCTGGGCCCAAAGGGTTTTATGCCACGGAGATGAAGCAGCATTTTCCCAGAAACTTGGGCCGGCTGATCAAGGCTTTGGTTTTGCAAAGAGACTCCTGAAAGGTGAAGGCCTTTCAAATTCTGCCGGAAGGCAACAACCAACACCTTCAAAAGGAATTCCCCAGCTGGCCAGACCTGGTACCGCAAATTCATGAAGGGCATCCAGAACTACCCTGCCACACCCTCCAAGCTGTCCACAAATCGGGACGTGCCATGGAAAAGACAGTGGGGGGTCGCAGGACTATTTTGTCGAATTGCTGGAACCAACAGCCAACGTTGAACCCAGCACATCTGGAACAGGACGAGTCAGGATTCAAACTGGAGCATAATCCCATCAAAGTGGGGCAAGAAGGGGTCCGGGCCGTCAAACAGCGTGTGCATCATCAAAACAAAATGTGACAGTTTTGGCATGTGTCAATGCAGCTGGCAGTGCGATGCCACCAATGTTCATTGCCAAGGGCAAAACACATAAGGCCCTGCAGACATTCAACACCACAGATGCACCGCCAAATTCAGTGTGGACATGGCAGTCCAAAGCGTGGATGGAGGACAGCCTAGGCGTCCAGTGGTTTCGCGAGGTTTTCTTAACCTTTACCGGATCTCGCTTTTGACTACACGTGCAGGATGGCGCGGGTCTTTCACGACCCATACTCATTAAAGAGCCTTTTCAGTGCATATTCCTAAAAGGATGGCGCGGGTCTTCCACGACCCAGTGGTTGTTATTTCCGCGATGCCAGTAGACCGAGGCAGTTGCTGCTAGACTAGCACCGTCCAACAATGGCAGCGGCAGACGCAGCACTCAGCGAGCTGAAAGCAGCTTTTGAAGTTTTGGGGTAAGTATATTTATTAACATTTTTATTTTGTCAATAACATTGCTAGAAGCAATTGTACTGAAGTTAGATCTGTTGATTACCGATATGAAGGGGATGGGGGAGTTGTTCACATGTTCAAATACTTTAGATAAACTTTGGCTATCCTCACTTCTTGCCAGCCAACGGCACGTGGCGGCGGTGCTAGGTCAAATTCTTTCCTCCCTCAGTGCATTGCGCGCTGAGCAGAAATGGCTCTCTCTTTGTGAGCGTGTGTAAGACCTATGTACATGTGGAAATACGAACGCCTGTATATGTGTAGCCTGCCCATATGTAAGCTTATGTCTTTCAAAGAGAGAGAGAAAGTATGTCACAAGTTTCTGAGATAGTCACGATATGTGTGTGTGTGTGTGTATGTGTGTGTGCATGCACTTGTGTGTGTGTGTGTGCACACGCACTTCTCTCTGTGTGTGTGTGTGCGTGTGCACATGTGTGTGTGTGTGCACGCACTTGTGTGTGTGTGTGTGTACACACACTTCTGTGCGTGTGTGTGTGTGTGCACGCACTTCTCTGTGTGTGTGTGTGTGTGTGTGCACGCACTTGTGTGTGTGTGTGTGTGTGCATGCACATGTGTGTGTGTGTGTGTGTGTGTGTGAACATTTGCAAACAGTTAAATTATTAACTTGAAGATTTTCAGACAAAACGCTGATACTTTAGTAATTTTTTTGTTTTTTTGGGTCAGGTATGAAACGCCTTCAGGACTGGTCCACATTCTTTTTCACAAAGGACAGGATGTAAAGAGGTCTACCGGGCTCTGTGGGGGAGTCTCATGGTACGCACACAGTCATTCTCTCTCTCTCTCATTCATATACACATGCCTAAAAGCACACACATGGACACAAGCGCACACTTGCAGCAGTAAAACAGAATTACACAATTAAACAAACAAACCAAAAACACGCTAAAACTTGGATCTTGGGGATCTGATGTGGAGATTTTGGTGGCAGCGACCTTGCTGCAAACCCCTGTTGTCGTTTACACAGCTCTCCCCTCAACTAAAAGGATGTGGCTGTCATCTGTCATACAAGCCCCTGTTTCCGGTTGCTTTGAAAAATGTCGGTGAGGAAAAATTCTACTTGAGAAATCTCTGCCAGCACTTTGAGAGGGTACTTTGTGTTTTGTGATTCCTTTGTGGACTATATTTCAGAAAGAGGCTGAGACTTTTGTGCCTTATCTAAAAGGTATGAGTTTGGTTGGTTGCACATTACAAACAAGACTGTAGGTCACTATTGCCAGATTGTGTAAAGTGTCAGACCGCATATTGACACAACATAGCCATGTATGTTTCATAATGCTAGTCTTGCAATTATAAGATTTGAGTTGTATGACCAATTGCATGTGTATAAAATGATTATAAAGCAAAGAAAAAGTATTTGAGGTTTTTTTTTGCATCCCGGGTTGTGGGGGACCCCACCCTTGTGGGGCGGGGTTGCCGGTTTTTTTTTTTTGTGCAATTTGGTTTTTATTTTTTTTAACCCTTCGTGGTTTTGGTTTGAAGAAACCCGTGTAATTTTTACAACTTTGTATTTGTGTGTTTTGTGTGGGAATCAAGTTTTGTGTGCTTTTTTTTGAAAATTTGAAAACTTTTTTAAACAAGCAACAAAAGTGAAAATTGAATTTTTTTTTTTTTTTCCGGGAAAAGGAAACCCCCCCACCCTTTTTAAAAAGGGAAAGGACTTAAAAGTCAAAACCCGGCTTTTACCGGTTTAGCACACTTCCTTTCTTTTCTCCCACATTTCCCCCCAAAACCACCAGGAAAGCGCAACCCCCCCCCAAACAAAATTGCCAAAAAATTTCCAAAAACCAAAAAAAAATTGGTTTTTGGACCGGGGGAATTTTTTGGGGGCCCACCCCAAAAATTTGTTTTAAAAAGTTCCCCCCTTTAAAAAAATCTTTTTTAAAAGTTTTTGGTTCTTGGGAAAAAGTCTTTGAAAAAAATTTAAAATTTAACTTTTGGGGTTTTGGTTTTGTTTTCCCTTTGGAAATTTTTTAAAAAGGGCTAAGCCTTTTGTTTTTTCCCCCAAAAATTATTTTTTGGGTTGCACATTAAAAACGACTTGGTTTTGTTTGTGTGTGCGCCGCATTGCCAAAATGTGTTGATGTGTTTGCTTTTTATGGTTTTGGGAGTTTTTGCCTTTTGTTTAAAAAATTTTTAAAAACCAAAAAAAGTTTTTTGTTGGGTTCGCCCCCGGGTTTTTAACCCCCGGGGAAATTTTTAAAACCCAAAAATTTTTGACTTGATTTTTCCCCCCTTTGGGAAAAACACCGTTTTAATGGGGGGTTTTACACGGGTGAAAAAGGGTTTTGGGTTTTGACTTTTTAAAAAAGTACCTCCCCACATACACCATAACTCTTTTTTTGGGTTTGGTTTTTTTCTCCTTTTAAAGGGGAAAAGGGGAAAGGCAGGGGGGTTAATTTAAAAAAGAGTTTGTAAAGGGGGAAAACAAATATAAACTCTTTTTCAAAAAATTTTTTTTTTAAATAAAAGGCCCCTTGGGTAACTACTTCAAAAATTTTTGACCGGGCTTTTGGTGGGCCAAATTTTCAAAAGTCCATTATTTAATTTTTTTTTTCATTTTTGGGGCAAAAATTAACTTGTTTACAAAATTTTTAGAAAACCCCCACCTTTCAAAAATTTTAAAATTAAAAATGCCTTTGTATAATTAGGTCGCCCCCCTTTCCCTTTTAAATTTTTTTTTTTGGGGTTTTAAAAAAAAAAGCCCTTCCCCGCCCAGAAAACAAAATTATTTGAAAGAAAGGGGAAAAAAAATGAGAAAAGTTTTTAAAGAAAAAAAAATTTTTTTCCCCGAACCCCCCACAAAAAAATTGTCCCCCCAAATTTTTTTTTTATTTTTTTTCTTTTTGGGCCAAATTGACAAAACTATAAATTTTAATATTTTTGTTGGTTTGTTTTTTGAAAAAAGGGGCCCTCCCCGGGGAAATTTTCTTTTTTGCCCTTTGTGTTTGGAGGGGTCCCCCCCCCCCCAGAGGTCAATTGTTTGGTTTTTTCAAAGGTTATTGTTTGCTTTTTTAAAGTTTTTTTTTGGGGTTTTGGGGTTTTTGTTTTGTCCCTTTCCCCCTTTCCCCCCTTGGGGGTCAAAATTTGGGGGAACTTCCATCAAGGGAACACCGTGAGGGGGGGGAAAGACGGAATAACCATAAAATTTTGCTGTGGCAAAAAATATTTGACAAAGCACCCTCTGGACCCAAGGATTTTCATCCTAAGGGAAGGTGAAAAGTTTTTAAATGGAAGGAGCGGCCACCCAAGAAGGTAAACCTTTTCCCTTTTTAAGTGGCCCGGCAATTATTGACAAAAAAACCCCAAAAAAGTTTTGGGGGTCCCCTCCCCGGGTATTCTAAAAGGGGCCCCAATTAATTTTAATTTGGGGTTTTCTTTGGGGGTTGGGAAATTAAAAAAATGGGTCCCCTTCCCCCCCCCCAATCTAAAAATTGAAAAATTTGTTCCTAAATTGGGGTTTTTTTTCCTTTAAATTTTGATAGGCCCCCCAAGGGAAAAAATTATAAAAAATTTGGAAAAGAGGAGAAAGGGAGGGATGATGGGGGAGGTTAAAATAAAAACAAAATTTTTTTTAAAAAATTCTTTTTTCCCCACCCTTTAAATTAAAAAATTTTTATGTTGTTTGGTTGGTGAATTTGGGGATGAAGGTTTTTTTAAGATGGTACAGAGTTTGGGGTTTGTGTGGTGAATTATTTGGACTTTTCCCTGGGGTTTCCTTGGGGGGAGGGGGGAGGGGTTCCCCTCCAATCCATCTTCAAACCCCAAAAACCCCCCCTTCCAAAGCCGGGTTCCGGGGAAAAAGGGCCCTTTAAGTACAAACCCCCAGACCCCTTTCCCCCTTTTTTCCTGAACTGGGAAATGAGTTTTGAAATTTTAAAATTTTTGAGTTCCCAAAAACCAAAAATACAGTAGGGGGGATTGGGCCCCTCCAAAAAAAGGGGGAATTTAAAAGGGTTCTGGGGGGAAAATTAAAATCAAAAAGTAAAAATTCCCTTGGGATGACAAGGGGTGTTTTTTCCCTATTTTTTAAAAGGCATTCCAGTAAGAAAATTTCCCTTTTTTTAAACCAAAGGGGGAAAATTCGGGAGGGCCCCTGGGGGTTTTTAAAAATGAAGAAAAAATGGGGTTTTTCCCTTTTGAAAATTTGGCCCAACCCTTTAATTTTGGGCCCAAATGCAAAATTTTTAAGTTTTTAACCCCCCCAAATTGGGAGAGGGCACAAAGAATCGGGGAAAAAGGGGAGAAGGAAATTTTGATTCCCTTTGGGAAATAATGTGGCCCCTTTAAAAACAGCCAAATTCAACGTACAAGGAAAAGGAAAAACTGAAAAGAGAAGCCCCAACCGCTGGGTAAATAAGTGGAAAAAATAATTTTTTGCAGTTCAAAAATATCAGAAACCAAGGAAAAATTTTCCACAAAGGAAAAAAAAGTTTGGGGGTTTTTTTAAAACCGAGAGAGTTCTTTGTGTAAAACAGGCCCAAAAATGGAAAAAAAACTGCCGATAAAACCACCCAAAGAAAAAACCCCCTTAAAAAAAAATGGGATTCATAAAGGGGTTTTTCCCCCTTGAAAAAAAAGAAACTTTTTAACTTGAATTTAACCAAGTGGGGCCCCAAAGGTTTTTTCCGCCCTGAAAACGCCAAAATGTTAAAGGAAAAACGTGTTTCCGGAAAATGGGAAAGCCTTCCAAAGGGGGGCCACTCAAAGGAAAGGGAAAAAAAGAAAAAAGAAAGCAACCGGGCTTTTCCAAGTGGAAAAATGAAAGGGGAAAAATTCGGAAGCCAAAAAAATTTCCCCCTTTGGAAAATTTTCCCGGGTTTCCAAAAGATTACCTTGTTTTAAAAACGCCCAAAGAAATGGGAAAAAACCCCTCCCTTCGTGAAACCATCCAAAAGAAACCACTTAACATTAGCTTTCATAAAGAAATGAAAAATCAAGGATTTCTTGTTTTTGGAAAATTTTGGAAATTGGGGTTCCCCCCAAAAAGTTAAATGCTGGAACATTAAACGAAAGGAGGGGAAAATTCAAAGAGGAATAAAAGGGCTTTTTTAAAAAAAAAAATTAAAAGCCTTAAACGCTTTTGGGGGCCCTTGAAGGAAAGGGGCCAATCCTTAAGCCCGGCCCCGTGTAAGCCTGAAATTTAAAAAGAAAAACTGAACAAAACCCTTTGCTGAAAGACTCCCAAAAAAGGGGCCACCAACGAATTTCCAAACAATTTAAAACAAAGGAAAACAAAATTGTTTCCCTGTGTTTTTGGTTTTGGGGAACTTGTGGCACAACGAAAAGAAAGAAAATTTGTTTTTGAAAGGCAAAAAGGAAAAAAGGGAAAAAAACCTTTCTTTAAAAAAACAAAAAAAAAAAAATGGCCCTTTAAAAGTTTCTTTTTTTGTTTTGAAAAAAGGCCTTTTTTTAACGGGTAAACCCTTTTTCAAAATAAAGGAGAATAAAATTTGCATTTTTTTGAAAAGGAATGGGGGCTAGGAATGGGGGGCCACGTGAACACCAAAACCCCCCCATTTTGGGAATTTGGGGAGAAGGGGAAAAGAAACCCAATTTTTTTTACATTGGGTGGGAAAAACCCGGAATCTTTTTTAAACCCCCGGGAATTTCAAAAGGGGTTTTCTTTTGCTGATTAAAATTTTTTTGTGAGGGAAAACATCAAAGGGGAAAGGAAAAGGGAAAGACGGGGTCCAAAAGAAGGGAAAACCAAATGCCCCGTGTTGGGGTCCCACTGATAAAGGAAAACGAAAAAGGCCCTTTCTCTTTAGAAAGGGGGGGCCCCCAATCCATGTTTCCCAAAAAATCCGCTCCCAAAAAAATTTTGGGATTTGGGGAAAACAAAAAAAAATCAAATGGGGAAAAGAAGGTTTTTCCCAGCCTGTTAGAAAAACCCAAAATTCCCCCTGGGAAACCCCACAATACAAAAAAGGCTCTGCCCAATTTTTCAAAAAGGGGGCATTGGTTTGCTGCCAAAAACCTAAGGGGAAAATTTAAACCCCATATAAAAAATACAACTGATTTTTTGTAAAAAATTGTGGAACCTTTAAAAAAGTTTTGATAAAAAAGGGCCCTTTTTCTGCTAAAAAGAAATAAAATTTTGGCCCCAATTTATTAAAACTAACCATTTTTTGAAGTGATTAAAAAATTTCCCTTGAAAATTATCCAAACTTTAAAAGGAACCTTAAAAAGAAAAGGGCAAACTGGGATTGAAAATAAAAAAGGATCTTTTAGAAGGCCCTTTTCCCCGGCCATCCCCATTTCGGAAAAATTGGGGAATTTAAAAAGTGTTTTTGGGGTTTTGGGGTTTATTGGGGTGTTGTTTTGGGAGTGTGTTTGGGGGGGGAGGGGGGGTTGTGTGTGTGTAGGGAGTGCAGTGTTTGATTATATTTTTTGATTTGGGTCAAAATCCTTTTTAACTGGTCTTGATTTTCATTTTTGGCATACTTCCTACTCAGTTGAATTTTTACGTTTTCTTTTTGTGATTGATTTTTACTTGTTTTTCAAAATCTTTATTTAAGCTGTATTTTGTTTTGTTGGTTTTTTTCTTTATTTTGAATGTATTTCCATTTTTGCCGGGCAGCATGTGTTGTCTGTCTTTGTAGCTCTGGGGGGCGCATAAAAATTTCCCCTTTGAGATCAATAAAAATCTTGTAACTTGTTATTTAGAAGCTGGGGGGTGGTCATGGTAAAAAAATGTTTTGAACTTTTGATTAGTTTTAGGCTCTGAAACTGGGAACAGATCACTCTTAAAAAAAAAAAAAAATCTTTTCCCCCGGGAAAGGGCCATGCTGCCCATTACGAGCTTTGCCGAAATGGGGCCCATCTCCCTTTATTACAATTTGGCCACAGCTACTCTTTTCTCACATTCACCCTGTCAAGCAGTTTTTCCGGAAATTTCCATTCTCTATGAATGGCTCTGGTGACTATTTTTCCCTGAAAGTCTGCTCTGCTTCAACAAATTTTAAATTTTGTACTCCTAAGTACCTTAAAGACCTTTCCCCAAAATTGCCCAACCCTGAAAAAAGGCATTTTTGGGATATTTTTTTTTAACTTCAAATCTTCCATAATTTTATAAAAAACATTTTAAAACTTTTTAAATTAAAGGGTTTTAAGAGTGGTGTTTTGTGTGGGGGTGTGGTGTGTGTGGTGAGTGGTTGTTGCTATTTGTTTTAACATCGGGTTTGCTTGAAGTGTTTATTTTGAAAGTTTTATGTACTACTTTTTGTTTACTTTAAAGTACAGTTTGTGAAAAGATATTGTATGTGTTTGATCTTTTAAAACGGGATTATAATACCATAGTTAACTTGAAATCGTTTAAACACAAATAATGGAAACTTAAAACAAAAACTAAAAAAACCAATAAAAAAAACCTAAACAAATTTTCTTTAGTAATACTAAGATTTCCCTAGATGCTTAGCAGGGGCTTTTTTAATATTAAAGTTTTTAAGTGAGTAAATTGATGCATGTGTTGAATGTGGTGGGGGGGCCGCGGGGCCAGGCAAAATCGGGTGTACCCGTGGTAAGAGAGAGAAGAGAGGAGAGAGAGAGGGAAAAAGAAGAGAGGGGGGGACAGACTAACAGACGAAAAACAGACTGAAGAGAAAACAGACAGAGAGTTGTAATGCTGTGTTTTTATTTGGGCCTTTCTGATTTTTATTCTTTCTTTGAAGAATTTTTAAAATTGCTTAAATGTTCTTAAAAAAAGTTATTAAGGGTTGGGAAATAGCATACTTTTGGTTTTTTGTTTGCGTTTTTTTTTGATGGATTCCCCTCTCCCCTCTCCCGTTCATTTCACTCACTCTCTGTCTGTTCTTACTGCCTCTCTCTATTTTTCCCCCCCCCCCCCCCCCCCCTTCTCTCCCCCTGTTTTTGTCAATAATTAGTTTATTTTTAAAGTTTATTCATTTGTTATCCATCCCCGGATGCCCGGAAATTTGAAAACAGTGTTTGTTATTTTTTAAAGTTTAAAGGGAACATTGCTAGGCTTTAGGTCCTAAACAAAAAGGGAAAAATCTGCAGTGGAAAAAACCCTTTCAAAATAACAAAACCCCAATGAAATTTTTAGTGTAAATTTTTAAAAATACTTTCAAAAAAATTTCAAGTAAAAAAGTAAAAGAAAACAAAAAAATTTGCACTTTGTACTGTCATAATCTGATTTTTTTGCATTATAAAGAAAAAGTTCACCAAAAATCAGAATCAATTAGTGTAATTTTAAAGTTACAAATTTAGTTTTTTGAACGTTGTGTAATTTTAGTTTATGTAAACAACAAAGTTTTATTTCCCAGATTTTTTAAAAGAATTTAAGGGTCATTCATTTTCATAAAAAAGACTGCTTTTTGAAAAGAAAATATACACATAGGGTTTGTTGGTAACTGTGAGGGTTTTCGAGAAATTTTTTTGGGAACCCCTTTGAGTTAAAAATACCTAAAAAAAATCATTTTTTTTTGCTTCCCCTTTAAAATTTTGCATTTTCAAAACTTACAACAGTAGTTTTTCCCGGGAAACGTTTTTCTCAAAATCGATAAAGGGTTTAATTTTGACCCCCCCCCCCCCCCCCCCCAAATTTCCCGGTTTTTGGGAAACTTGTATTTCTGTTTAAACAAATGGTTGCATTTTAAGGTGTTTTTTTTCAAATTTGGACTGAAATGCAAAACTGATCAATGGTTCTTTATTTTTGGGTGAAAATTTTTTTTTAAACATTCGATCGGGTGGGGTTGAAATTAGTTTTGTGTGTGTTGTGCATTGGGGGTTTTGATGCATGTCTTTGTCTTTTTTTCTCCTGCCCCGTCTATACATGAAATTTTTTTGGCTTTAAATTTCTTTCTCTTTTTTTTCCCCCCTCGCTCTTCTTTTCTATTTTGTTTCACAATTCGTTCTGCATCTCTCTCTCTTGGTTGTTTCATTCGCTTGCTTTCTCCCCTACCCATTTATCCCCCCCTCTCCCCTTTTTTAAAAGTCAGCATCCTTAAGTCAAGTGTTTCCCCCGGAAGTTAATACAAACTGTGAAATTGAGATATCCCTGACGGTTATTCGAACTTGGGATTATTTGGGCAAATTTTTTATTCCCGGTTTTGACTTAAGGGGGAGTCGACCGTATTATGCAACAATAGATTTTTGCTGAAAGCGGGAAGTAAATTCGGGACTTTTTATATTTTTTTTAAAAAAAATTTTTTTTTTAAAAAAAGCTCCCCCAGTTTATTGCCAATTCTTTAAAAAAAACTTTGGGAAGGGGAATTAAGGGGGGATAAAAGCGGGAGGGAAAAAGAACGTGGGGGGATATGAGAATGACCCTTTCCAAACCAAACCAATCCGTTTTATTATAGCCCCGCCACCAAAAAAAGGCCAAATTTAGGGCCCGTTTTCTTCGGCAATTTTAAAACTGGGAAATTTAAAAATGCACTATATAAGTACACCCCAAAGACAATAGTATAATTCCCGTTTTTAAATTATATCAAAATCCAATCCAAACCAAACCTGTTGTTTTTTGCCCGCCACCACAGAGGGGCCCTATCAGGGGGGTCACTTTGTCAAAAAAATTTTAAATCTCAGATTAAAACTGTGGGGACCCCTTTATTCCCTGTATCAAAGGCCCCGGTAACCATAAGAGTCAACCCCGGAAAAAGGGACCGGTCATTGGAAAACTGCACCCCCACACATGAGCTAAAAAAAAAAAAACCCGAAAATTTTTAAAAAAACCCTGGGCCCAAAAATTAAAAACTTTTACTCATTTTCAGATGGGGAAAAAACCCAATTCTCTCAGGAGGGGTAAAAATGCTGGGGGCCAATCCCAAACCAATCCAATCCCGTTGTTTTAACCAGCTGACCACACAGGCCATATCGGGCTGTCCCCCCGTCAATTTTTAAATCTCGATAGCTGTCTGGGGGAACATCAGAAAATGGTTTTGTGGGGGGAACACCAAAAGAACAATTTGTAATCATTCAGTTTTTATTCACCAAAATGCTTGTTTTCCTCTGTGGCCTCTCCAGCCTGGACAAGTTACTGGAAAAAGGCCCTTTTATGACCAAAAATAGTTAGAAACCCTTGAAGAAAAAAAAAAAGAAATGAAAAGGGGAAAAAATCAGGGGCACCTGACAAACCCCTTCGGGGGTGCAACTGGCCATTTTGTTTTCAGAGTCTAGATCACCAAATGGGTAGGTAACCTTTGGTTTGGGCCCCTCAATCCAATCCCGTTGTTTATTTGCCCTGCCGACCACAGGGGAAAACAGGGCTTTTCCCTTTTTCCAATTTAAAATCTTTAGATTAACACTGGCACAAAATACAGATAAAAACAGGGGAAAAAACCCAAATTAAATGTCGGGTCCCTTTTTAGCAACTTTCCCGGTTTAACCCGGACCAGTTTAGTTTTTTTCCCCTACTCCAATTTTTAAGACCAAAATTTTTTCCCGTGGCCCCTTTTCCCGGGGCTGGCTGACTGCAGTCAGCAGTTCAAATTTTGGGTAAAAAACCCTTTAAAAAAAAAAAAAAAACCCCCAGGGGGAGAATGTAACATTAATATTTTAAAGGGCTTTTTAAAGATCCCAAGACCTGTGGAGGGAAATGGCCCAACGGGATCGTCGCCCCAACTTATTCAACAACCCCCAAATTGCTGCCCTTTTGGCTTTTCCCTTGTGTTCTTGCCCCCGTGGGGCTCCCGGGGGATGCTTCAAAGCAGCCCTTGCAAGAAAAAGGATCCCTGCCCTCCAACCCGGGATGGTTTGTAAGAAAGGGGACAAAATTTGGAAACCCTTCCTCCAGGGTTTGGGGGTTGGGGACAGGGCAAAAAAAACCCCGTCCCGTAAAAAAAGAGAAGTTTTCAGGGAAAAAGCAACAGAGAAAATTTCACGTTTGTGTGGAAGACCCCCCGGGTTTCCCGGAGACCCATGAATGTGTGGCCAAAGCCGAGAAAGGGAGAAAAGGGGGAATGAAGGCCCTTTCAGCACTCCCGGGGACAGTGGGCTAGGTTGGCCCAGGATTGGCAGGAGCGGAACCTTTGTTTTGCCCTACACAAACCCCTGGGTGTAAAGGTTTAAAGATGTGTGCAAACCAAAAATATTTATGTATGGGGAAAAAAAGTCGGGTGGTTTATCTTGTAAGACCTTTGGAAAGGGAAATGAACAGATGGCATCATCTCCATAAAATTGTTTTAAAAAAAACCCCAAATTGCGCCTTTGGCTAACCCCTTTTGTGCAGCCAAAAATATCAAGTTTGGAACAAGTCGGTGGAATCTTGGGACCTGAAACCCTTTTTAGGAACTGAGACAGATGGCATCATCTGCCAAAACTTGTTAAAAAAAACCCAAGTTGCTGCCTTTGGCTTCCCTTCTGGCTAGCCCAAAATATCATGTAGGAAAAAAGTCAGGCTGGTTCATCTTGAAACCCGACCTTTTGGAGGAAAAGAACAGAGGCATCACTGCCCAAAACTTGTTTAAAAAAAACCCCAAATTTTCTGCCTTTTGGGTATCCCTTTTTGTCCCCCCCCCCCCCCCAAAAATATCATTTTAAGGAAAAAAGTCCCGGCTGGTTCATCTTTTACCTTTACCTTTTGGGGGAAAAATTAAAGATGGCATCATCCCATAAAATTGCTTAAAAAAACCCAAGTTTCCCGCCTTTTGGCTTCCCTTCTGGTTTTTTATCAAGGGTTTTAGGCTGGTTTATCTTGGGGACCCGGGCCCTTTTTTGGAAAATAGCCAAAGGGGATATTTGCCCTAAATAATTCAAAAAAACCCCCGGGTTTCTGCCTTTGGGGGTTCCCCTTTGGCCAGCCAAAAAAATCAAGTAAGAAAAACCCCCGGAAAAAATCTTTTATGGGCCTTTGGAAAACTTTTAAAAGATGGATAATGCCCCAAAATTTTTTAAAAAAAACCTCCTTTCCCCTTGGGATTCAACGTCACTTTCTCCCTTGGGTCCGTTTACACCGGGCCCGGGAATATTTTCCCTGCACTTTAAAAAACCCCAAGCCTTTGGAAAACCAAAAGTGAAACAAAAAATCATTTCCCCCAAAAAAATGTATACCCAACCCGGGAAATTACCCCAACCGGGAACAGATCCGAAAAGGGGGCCAAAAAATGGGTTAAAATTCCAATTTTAGGCCAAATTTTAAGTCAATTTCCCAGGGGAAAAAGGAACCCCCGGGAATTTTTATTTTTAAAACCCCCCGAAAAAGGCCTTTGGGAAAAAATTCAAATTTAAACAGAAAAAACCCCAAAAACAAAGGCCAAAAAAAAAAAAAAAAAAAAAAAAAAAAAAAAAAAAAAAAAAAAAAAATGGGAAAAAACCCAGACCAAACATGAAAATTAACCCGGGAAAACCCCACCCCTCCCCAGGAGGACCCCTGAAAAGGAAAAGGAAAAAGGGGCAAAAAGGGGAAAAAGGGGAAAAAGAGAGTCAAGGGGAAAAGGAAAAAAGCAAAAAAGAGAAAAAGAAAAAAAAAAAAGAAAGGGAAAAAAAGAGAAAGGGGGGCAAAGGCCCCGAAGAAAACAAAACCCAACCCAAAACCTTTTGGTGGAAAAAAAAAGGAAGCAAAAAGGGAAGGGAATTAAAAATTTGGAGGTTTTTTGGGGGATTAATAAAAAAAAGAAAAAAAAAACCCCAAAATGAAAAACGCTGAGCTTAAACATCTTACGAACATAAATTTTTCCCCCCCAAAAACCTTTTTTGGGAATAAATTTTAAAAAAGGGGCCCAAAAAACGAAAATAAAAATTTTTGGAAAATTTTTTTAAAGGTTTTTGGATCAAAAAAATTTCAGGAAAAAAAAAAACCAAATTAAAAATCTATTGGGGGGGAAAATTTGTTTCCCGGGGCCCTTCCGATGGACATTTGGGTTTAAACAATTTCAAAAAGAAAGGGTTCTTTAACTTCAAAAGCAGGGGCTAAAAAACGTCCCAAGTTTTTGAAAAGATTTTGTTCAAAAAAAACAACGGCAAAAAAAACAAACATTCTATGGGAATGGGTTTTTTTTCCCCTGGGTTTAAAGGACTTATCAGGCCCCCTTCAAGAAAAGCCCGAAGGAAATTTTTTGGAAATTTCTTTGGGAATTCCAAAACCCCTTTTTCCCCTTAGGAAACCGTTGATCAAAACCGGACCCCAAAAAACATGCGCTTTTTGGGGATTTTCGGAAAGAGCCCCAATTTCTTCCCCCCTTGTTTTTCCAGGCGACTGGAACTCTGGAACCAAAATTTTCCCAAAAAAGTTGAGAAAAATTTTCCCCAAAAATTTTTCCAGAGCTTCTTTTTTTTGAAAAAGGGGCCAAAGGGGAAGATCCCGGGAGACACTTCGCCCGTTTTTTTGGAAAAAGGAAACCCCTTTACCAAACGTCCCTTTTAATGGACCCAAGGGGGGTGAATCCCACACAGGATTTCCGGTTTTTTTCCCCTCCTACCCCGGACCCCAAGGGGGGAAAACCCCACCAATCTTTTTTCATTTCACCCCCAAAAACCGCCCCATCTTCAGGGAACCCCCGGATGGCTATCTCCCCCCACCTTGTGGGAATGGCCGATGGGTGTGTTCTCAAAAAACAAAATAAAGGCCCTTTTTTCTGACATTTTTTTTCTTCTCTTTCCGACTTTGATGCCCAACCCCTTTAAAAAAAAATTTTTTTTTTTGGGGTTTAGATAAAAAGAAGTGCTGTGGTGAAACCCATTTTTCTTCTGTTGTGGGGGCCAAAGGGCTAACATTGCCGCCTGGGGAAAGGTTTCCCTTTTTTTCAAAGTTTTCCCCCGAATAAGCATCCACCACAAAATGGCTGTTTCCCCCTTTCCCTGGGACTTTTTTCTTCTGGGTTGGGGAGGATGGAAATCCAAAAGACCCCACAGAAACAAAAAAAAAAAGTGGGGAGGAACAAGGGTAAACAATTTTTTTGAGATGTATCGAGCAAAATTTTCCACAGCAGCCAACTACATGTATGTGCATGCCATGCCCAAAAAAGAAGTAGGGCCCCTGGCCCCTTTGAACACATTGTGGGGGTTTCCCGGGGGTGCTACGTGTTTCATCACACAAGGAAAAAAGCACCCGGGGTTTTTCCCAGTCAAAAACGACACAGCAGGGGGTCCATCAAAGTCCCTTTGCCCCTGTACTAGGTAATGGTAGCCTCTCTTTTTGTTTTCGGGAAAATTTTCCCCTTGAGGGTTTCACCGACCATTTTTCACAAAAAATTGCTCTTAAAAATGAACAAAGAGTAACAAAGCTGTGTTGTGGAAATAAAAACGATCTTTTCCCCTATTGAAAATAAGTCAATTTTTTTTTTGTTGTAAAACCCCCAACGCAGAGATATGATCTGACAAAATTTAAAAAGACTGAAAAACCCTTTTTTTATGTCACAAAATTTCAGCCTCCTCCCCACCATCACAAAAAGACTGTGACTTCAAAACATTTTCAGTTCAAAGGGGGGTTTCACAGGCCCCCCTTATACATATTAGGGTTGTTTTAAAAGGGCAAAAGTTTTCTTCATTTTCTGAAAATATATTTTTTTATACAAAATTTATCACTTAGTATGTTTTTAAAAAACCTCAAAAATAGGGAAACTTTGAAAGTTAATTTTCTCCCCGATCTATTTCAAAGCAGTAACTTTTTTAACGAGTAGAAAGCCGATATTTTCCTCAATTATCATGTATGAAATGTGGCGATACAAAACAGGGAACTCTATGCACCCCTCAAATTTCAAGACTCCATGACTCTATCACTATGCCCGAGACTCCCGTACCCCTGGGGGTGAAAAGTGCCCATCTCCCAAAGTATCTTGACAAAATTTTCAACCCCTTAAACTCCAGATTGAAAAGGGCAAAAATTTAGTACTAAACATTTTTTTTGGAAATTGAATAAGGTTTTTGATTTGAACACTATTTAAAAAATTAAAAAAATTTTAAAAAAAAAAATCTTCCCCCTATTTTAAAGGAAAAAAAAAAAGGGAATTTTGGCTGATCGGTCCTTTGGGTTTCAAGTGCAAATATGTTGTGCGACAGCAAAATTTTTTTTTATCTCAAAACAATGTTGGTTGGTTTTTTTTTTTGGGGTTTTTTTTAAAGGGGACCAAACACAAAAAACATTGGTTAAAAGAATTTAATTTTAAAATATTTTAGCAACGTTATATTAAAAAAATTTTAATGTTTTTAAAAAACAGTAGTGTTGAAATAAATCCCTTTTGTACTCCAAACCCCCCCCGCCTCTGAAATCAAAAACCCCGAAGTGAACCCCCAAGGGTTTTCCCCAAACTTTTTTGCTAAAAGACAAACCCATTTAAAACAATTATTAAACACAAAACGACTAAGGCTTTTCCCCATACATTTATAGACAAAAAAATGGTTTTAAAAAACAAAAAAATGGAAAAAAAAAAAAAAACCCTTTTCCCCAAAAAAATGGGTTTTTTTTTGAAATTGAGTTTCAAACAAACAAAAAAGTTCAGGGCCCCAAGCCTAGATTTAGGGGATTTGTTAAAGAAAAGGTTTTATGGCTTTGCACTAGGGTAAAGATGGGTTTGAATCGATATTTTACATTTTCACAAACAGTTAATGGAAATAGAGCTTTTAAATGGGGGCAAGGGATAAAAATATTGTTTATAAAAATGATAAATTAAATTTATGCTGCTTTTTCACAAACAACCCTTTTTCTCCCCCCCCTTTTCTCTCTCCACACACACTAAACTAAATGGGGACACAAAATCCTAAATCATTTGATTTTTCTGAAGCGGAGACTAGTGGTAGGGTATTTTTTTGACGATTTTTCCCCACTGGTTTTTCCTTTAGCAGGTGAAGGACTAAAAACTGCCCTCATTGGAAAAGTGTCTTGTTTAAACAAAATTTTATGTCTGGCCCCCATCTCCCAATCCATAAAAAAAATCCTTTTTTTCTATGTCTTTGAGACGGGTTTTTAGGGTTGGGAAAACCCGAAAAGGAGAATCTGGAAAGGGGCAGATGACCTTAATTGGACCCGAATATAAGGCATTTCAAGGGAAACCCTCTCTGTCTTTTAAAATCAGTGATTTTCCCCGCCTGTTTAATGTAATGTGGTCCTTTTCCCTTTTCCGGGAATTTAAATTTTTTTGTAAGTTTTTTAGACTTTTACCAAAAACTATAAATGAGCCCGGGTTTTTTGTAGATATTTAAAATTAAGAAATCTGTTATTCACTTTTGCTGATCCACCCCCCCCCCAAAAACTTTCAAAACATTTTAAAATTTTTTTGTCAGTGATTATGGGGAGTTTTCTGAGTACTTGAACACAAAAAAAATTTAAAGGAAAAACATCAAGAAATGTGGGAAAATTTTGTTCATTTTAGGTTGGGATTTCCCCAGTAAAAATTTGGGTTTTTCCGTCAAACCCCAAAATTTGACTTTTATTATTTTTTTAAATTCTTCTTAAAAGTTAAATCTGAGTCAATTGTGGGTTTTTAAAGATTGATTCATGCAAAAAACTTTAAGTAAATTAAAAAAGAAAATGTGGGAGTTATGTCATTTTAGTCAGCACCGACAATAAACCGCTTTTTTTTTTTTTATCGCCCAAATTGGGCTTTATGTAAATTTTTTTGGGGTGTTTAAATCCAAAGTTACTATCTTTTCTTTCCCCAAAAAATCGCCCAAATTTAAATTACAGCTTGGATGCGAGCCCCTTTTTTTGACGGCGGACATTTGCAGTTTTTTTTTAACAGATTTAATGTCAGTGCTTCGGGGAAAACTCCCTGGAAACTTTAAAACCCTGTTTATTTTCAGCAGTTTTTCCTTAGAAATGACTGTGGGTGTGAAAAAAAAGGGAATAGAGCCAATTTTTTTTCAGTGCCAAAACCTTTGACAAAGCACATTTCGCTAAAAAAAAAATGGAAACAAAAAAAAACCACATGGGTACAACCGCGAGAAGTGATTTAAATAAAAACTGAGGAAGGGTCCGATGAAAGGGAAAAAAAAAGTTTTTGGTGTTTTTTAGACAGGAAAGTGAAAATCTTTTCTCTGCGACGCTACTTTTCCATCAATGACGAGTGTCATCTTTTGGAGGTGGTAAAAAATGAGTGCAACAAACCCTGAAACAAACAACTTGATCAAGAAAGGGCTGATAGCGGTCAGGGATTTCTGAGCAAACTGTGTCGCCTGACAGAAGATATGCCAAATGGATGATGTTGAAATTTAAATTTAGTTACAATGATTCCTGCTGGTCCCTTTTTAAAATGTATTTAACAAAAAGTACAAAATGATATGTTCCCAAATCTCTGAAAGACTTCCCACTGTCGCCTCCTTTCCTGGGAGAAACCCGGACTTCAACCCTTTTTTGTAAAAAAAAAATAAAAATTTTGGGGACAGGTCTGTCTTTGAAGTAAACAAAGAACAGTCTGGAAAAACGTCTTCCTGCAATGCCCCTGCATTAGAAATAGCTATCCAGATTATGGGAACAGAAACACAAAAAAATGGCATTTTTGTTGGGAGAATATGACCCACAACAAAACCCGAAAACCCTTTCCCTTTTGCTGGCTGATTGCAGCAGCCGTTCACTGTTTACAAAAAACCCTTTTAAAAAAAATAGGTGGGAATGTAACATTTTTAAAATACAGGTCTTTCAATGAAACCCCAAAACCTGTGGAGGGGAAATGGACAGATGGCATCATCTGCCCTAACTTGCTAAACAAACCCCCCTTTTTCTGCCTTATGGCTAAACCCTTTTTGGGGCTAGCCAAAAATATCTGGTATGGAAAAAAGTCAGGCGGTTATCTTGTATTGACCTTTGGAGGAACTGAGGGCCCGATGGCATCATCTCCATAACCCTTTCTAAACAAACCCCAAGTTGGGTGCCTTATGGGGATCCCTTCTGTGCTAGCCAAAAAAATCATGTATGGAAAAAAATCAACTGGGTTTATCTTTTTACCTGAAAATTTTTGGGGAACTGGACAGATGGGGATCATCCCGCCCATAATTGCTAAAAAAAACCCAAGTTTCTGCCTTTTTTGGCTATCCCTTCTGGGGCTAGCCAAAAATTCATTATGGAACAAGTCCGGTGGTTCATCTTGTAACCCGACCTTTTTGGGGGAAAGAGACAGATGGGATCATCTGCCTAATTTTTAAAAAAACCCAAGTTGCTGCCTTGTGGCAAACCTTTTTGTGCAAGCCCAAAGTATATGTTTTTTGGAAAAAAAACCCCCTTTAGGTGGGTTTATCTTGTAAATGGGCCAAAATTTTTGGGCTGAATAGACCATCTTTTCCCCCAATACTTTAAAAACCCCTGAGTTTTTTTTCTCCCCCCCTAAGGGCTTTAGGGTCAACAAGATCTTTTATCATCAGGAGATCTCCCTTGCCCCCCACCTTCTGAGAAATGCTCTAATTTTAAAATCTTATTTTACATTTATACATCTTAAATCCCCTTGGGGTTTGGGTTTATATACCTCTTGGAAAAGTAGAAAAGCAGGATGTGATAATGGGGGGGTTTTAAATTGGGGTATTCTCTGGGTGTGTGTGCAGTTGGGTTGGAGTGTGCATGTGTTATTGATGTTTTAAAAAAAATCCAATCCATTGTCCTTTTATAGCCCCGCCAACCTCAAGAGGCCATACCAGGGCTGTCACCTCCAAAAGTAATGTATAGGGTGTTGCCTCACAATATAAAAGGGGTTTTTAAACAGGTTTTAGGCTGTTTTCCCTCAAATTTTAAAATAAAGGGTTCTTTTTAGGTTTTGGCTTCACCCCATAAAATTTAAAAGGGATCAAAAGGGTTTTTTCTGTTTCCTTTATAATATAAAGGTAACAGTTTTTTTGGGGTGTTGCCCATAATTTTAAAGGTTAAAAGGTTTTTTACTTTGAATAAAAAAACGCATGAAAAATTTTCAGCCCGTGCGCATGTGCACATAAAATTTAAAAAATTTTTGGGGGATCGCAAAGTCTCACCTTGAACAAAGGGAAAAGTGCGTTTCGCAAATATTTAAAAAACTGAAAAGACACCAGCACAATTTTAATTTAATTTTTTATAAAAAGGGCATCAATTTTTAAAAAAAACACTCATAATGTGTTTTGTGCACACAGGCAATTTATTTAAAATCAAATTCAAAAAGGAAAACATGGAGATCCCCAATTTAAACGTTTTCCCCGTCCTGAGCAGCACCTCATTTTTGTTAAAATGTTTTAAACAGAAGACGGGAAAACAATAATGTAGATATTATATTTAAATAAAAGGGGATGCACACTTTCAAACAAACACTATACAATTTCTTTTGCTTTCTGCACCCGAGTAGTCCACTTACTTAATTCCCCTGAAGAATTGAAAACTTTTTTATCTAAATTTTACTTTTTTATCCCAACTTGAACATAGACTTAATCATTCAATATCTGCTTCTTTTTGGAAACCCGTAGAAAATATAGCAAAGTTTGCATGCATACATTATTTATTTCTTTCACAGGGCCCAAAACCCCCACAGAAGCCTTTTTTGAGCGAAAGTGTAAATTTTTTTGTGGGCCCCTATATAAAACCACCTTTTTGTTTTGCGAGGGGTACAGGTGTCACGGTGGTGGAAATTTAATTTCCTGAAAAATTTTCAGGGTTTTTAAAAATTTGTTTTATTTCTTTTTCCCTTAATGTGTACATCAAAAGTTAATTTATTTTCTTTTTTTTTAAATTAAAAAAAAAAACTTTTATATCAAGGATAATGGAATAAGCACTTTTGTGCTTTTTTTTTCATCCATTTCCCCCCGTGTTGCTTTTTTGTCCAAATTTTGTCCCTCATTCCCACCGGCACAAAAATTTGGCCTAATCCACAAAAGCAGAACAGGGAAATTTAAAAGTGTGCGCAAGATGTTTTTTTCGTGCTTCGCCCCACGGGGGCCCCAGTTTTAGTCTTTATCTAAAAGGGCTTTTGGGGAGATGGAGTCTGCACTGATGTTAACTCCCGAGGAAAAATCCCCTTGAACGGGGAAACGAAACCGGAAACTCAGATTGCGAACGCAATGTTTTTAACCCCTAGGTAATTTCCCGTCCCTAATTTCCCTAATTAAAATTTGTTCGAGTACAAAACCCAAAAAAAAGAAAAAATTTTCCCCAAAAAAGGGTTTATAAGACTCAATTTAATACCAATAAAATAAATAACTGAAATTTGGAATTTCATACTCCAAAATATTTTTCCCCAAATTTCAAACTCCACATATTTTTCTTTATCATCTTGAAGCGGGACTTTGGGGCAGCTTTTCCCGCAAAGTTATTTAAAAATAAGGTACAAAAATTCAGGGGAAAAACTGGTATCTGTAAGTTTAATAGTTTTTTTAGGGAAACACTTGAAACCTAAAAAACCCCCCCTAAAATGTGGAAACCTTAAACCAAAATTTTTGCGATAACATAAAAAATTTTTAAAGTCAAATAATTTAAAAATTTATCAAAAAGAAAAGGTATTTATCCAATTCCTGATGGAAATAAAGTATTTAAATGAATTTAAAAATAGCATGCCCCAACAAACCCTCCCCTGGGGACTTCTGCCCCCTGATAAAGTAAAACCCCCCCCCCCCCCCCCCCACCCATCCCAATTTAACCCCCTATCCCCCCTTTTCCCGGGTTGGGTTTTTTATTTTAGGCAGTAAACAGGTTTCCCCTGTCTTTTGCATTCAGCGGAATTTAAACTTTTAAAAAGGGGGCCAGCAGCCCTTTTCAAGTTTTTTCATGGAGATGTTCTTGTGCTTTGGGGAAGTTCCATCTTTTGCACTTTGTTATAAAAAAAGTTTTTTAAAATTTTTAAAAAAAAAAAAAAAAAAAAACCAAAAAAAAAAACCAACCAAACACAGCAACTTTAGATTCCCAAAAGGTAGGCCCCCAAAAATATCCACTTAAGGATAACAATATCTAGGACACCTGGTGTGTGGTTTAGGGGTTGTGTGGTTGGTTGTTGTGTGTTGTGTGTTGGGAAAGAAACTCAATTTCCGAACCAAAGGGTTTTACAAGGGGGACCATGCCCTCTGGGGGGTTGGGCCAACTGTCTGTAGGTTTAAAAAAAAAACACCAAAAAACCCCCCAAAAAAACCAAAAGCACGGCTTATCCTCGGCTAAAGATAACATTATCTCTCTTATTCTGAAAGCTTTACACAAATATAAAGTGAGTCTGCGAACAACCCAGGATGACTTGATGCCGGGAGTAAACAAGTCAAATAAATTGGGCTGTCTACTATTTTTTAAACAGGATGTAGTTCTGCCTAACATCCTCAAATACGGGACAGCACAACACAAAATGTACTTCATCCTCAGGTGTTGCTTACATAATGGCATAGCAGCCTGAGGTCTCAAAATCATGTTCTCTGTACTGAATTTATGAACATTTATATCTGATACTCCAAGTCTAAACTTAGACATAATTTTTTTCAAATGTATATCCATACAAGTTTTAGAAAAGGGTTTGACATCATGCGAACTTATAAATTGTCTGTACATTTGAAACTTTCCCACTGTTTTGTATATGATCACTCCATTGCTGCCATCGGCAGTCAATCAGTCTTTGCCTGAAAGCGTTAATAAACTCTCTACAATTTCCGACTCCTTGATTGAGCCAAACAAATCCAAACCCGAGTTCGCACAAACAGGAAACGTAATTGTGTTCCCCCAGTTTTTTTTTTCCCTTTACATCTAGATCATAAAGCATCTTGTAGGATTAAAAGGTAGCCTGCTCTCATTCATATGCAGAATCTTAATCCAATACTAATGCATTTTACAGCAGCATTAACAGAGAGAGGGTATCTATTAGTTTCACTATAAACAAGATCATTAGGTGTACGTCTATCTAAGCCTAAAAACTGCTTTAAAGCAAAGAGGTGCACTGATTCACAATGTGTTACAGCTGCATCCAAGCCCCAGATTTCAGCACCATATAGCACGGTGGGTTGTATTTGTGCATCACATATCTTAATGAACAAGTCAAAAGAGTTATTATTCAATATTCGTAGTTTTTTCAACACAAATAACAAGCTTTGTTTACCTCGACTTGCCAGATCTTTACATGCAGTTGTGAAACTAAGCTTAGTAGAAAAACAGATTCCTAAATATTTATAGACATTAATCACAGGCATGGTATTTCCATTGTACAACCATTTTTCATGAGCACTAAATGCCCAAACCTTTTCTGAATACAACGATATTACTCTTACTCAGATTAACCTTAAGATCCAGTGATTTTGCAGAACTGTGTAAGCTGTTTAACTGCTTTTGTAAGCCTACAACTTTTTTCAGATAGCAGGATAACATCATCAGCAAGCAGAAGAATAAACAACTCTGAGAAATCTTGGGGAAAGGGGCACCATGTTTCCCAAATTACTGATGATGCCCTCGGGCTAACCATTAAATAAAAACAGAAACAAAAAAGGGGCTACATACATAAACCCTGTTTAACCCCAGGGGGTACAGTATATTAAGTCAGACACTTTAGTTCCACATCTTTATTCTGCTTCTGACATTCTGATACATGGCTCTCAAACATCGTAATAGTTTACCCTTCACACCATTTTTCAGGAGAATAGGCCACAAGTTCCTTTAACAGAATCAAATGCTTTTTCAAAGTCAATAAATGCTACATAGAGCTTACGGTTATGAGCAAACTGTTTCTGTACAAACGCAAGCAGAGAAAAACATGTAAACTATAGTGGAGTATCCCTCTTAAACCAGCTTGGTGCTCACCTGTAATTATTTTCTTCAAACCCATTCTTGTAACCTATTGTTAATAATAGTACTATATATCTTACAACTTATGTCAGTAAAGAGAAATTTCCCCGGGTAGTTATTAGGGTTATCAACATCACCCTTTTTTTTGCAATGTTAGTATTATAGATTCAGCCCAGTTATCTGGAAAAAGCCCAAACATCAAAAATTTTGTTGAATATTTTAAAAAGGAAAACACAATATTTTCACCTCCATATTTTAGCAATTCACCAATGATTTGATCAGGACCGCTGCTTTCTCACTCTTTAATTTTCTAAGTGCCCCTAATATTTCATTTTTAATATGACGATCAAATCGTCCTCATTAAATCACTGTCAACATCAGTAATCATGGAGTTGGCTAATGAGTCTTTCTCCAACAGGGTTTTGAAATGTTGAAACCATCTGTCAACTGATATACTATTTTTTGGCTGACTTTTTCTAAATGACGCCTTCTTAACACTTTTCCAGAACTGGATTTGAGAAGAGATAGATGACATCATATCTGCAAGTAAGGTCTTATTATACTGTTTCTTTTTTCGTTCAAGCATGCATTTATATTCCCTTCTTGTGACACAGTACACGTTTTTGTCCTTGTTTCTTAATGTTTTTCGGAAAGTCTTCAGAAGTTTTCTGACATTATATTTCATACTTTTACATTCATTATCAAACCAAGTATCATTTGATGGACCTTTATTGATATGTATCTGTTTCTTCATACAATCAGCACTGGCTTTTATGAAACTGTTAAACAAATCTAAAGCTTCATTTATGTTCTCATCAATCATCTGAAAGGCATTAATAAAAATTTCACACATGTTCACATCGTGGAGATTATCTTTATACACTGAGAGTTTGTTTTCATCCCATACAAACTTCTCCATAACAGATGGCTTCTCAGTTTCCACCTCTGTATTATATACTGGATTAATATATAATTCAACAGGAAGGTGATCAGAATCAGAACGCTCGGCAACAAACAAACGACACGAGTCAAAAATCTGAGAGAACAAATCATCTGACACTAAAAAATAATCATTAACACTACATCCTCCATCAGAGATGTATGTATAGCGTCCTTGTTGGTCACCATTACATACCCCATTTAGAATTTGTAAACTAAGATCCCAAGGAATTACAAAGACAGTTTTGCAAGGCACTGTCCAAGGAGGAAGAAGAAGAGGCAGACCAAGGAAGAGCTGGGAGGATAACATCAGCGATTGGACAGGCCTAGAACTCAACAAAACCCTGAGAAAGGCAGAACAGAGAGAGGAATGGAGGGAACTGGTTGTTGAGTCTTTGAGGGTGCCCCCACGGTCGTCAGACTACGGGACAGATAGATAGATAGATAGAAACTAAGAGCAATGCACATATTCATTAATAATTTACCATAATTGTTGATAACACCATCTTCAGAATTACGATTGCTGCTAAGAGACATACTTTTACTTTGGACATCTGAACTAAAGTCATTTTCTACCTGCTGACAAGAAAAGTTTGAGGTCCTGCTGTTTAAGTCTCACATAGTATTATATCTACTTCATCCAGTGTCACCACACAATTTACTAAACATTCTTCCAACATAGCAATTCCATTATCATTGTTAAACATGTTATAAAAAGGCGAACCTTCAGGTGGGATATATACACAGACAAGCAAAACGTTTCTTGTTGTACACAACAGAGATTTGTCACATAGAAAAATGCAAATGTTAGGATATGGAACATCTAAACAATTGACAAAGGCAGATAACTCATGCCTTATTAAACAAACTATACCACTAGATCGCCTCCCTTGATGGCTAACTTTAATTGCTGGCTTAGAGAAGGCCTTATAGCCGGTAAAAACATCTGGCTGGACATTTTCCAGGAACGTTTCTGTCAGACATATAAAATCAAAGCTACGCACATAAGATACAAAATCTTTATCAGCCAGTTTTGACAACAATCCATTTACGTTCCAAGACAAAAATGAAAAAGCTTTGTTTTATCTGTATTGCCATGATTCAATTGATCTACACCATCTAGACTGACACTTTCACCAATTACATTGATATGACAAGACACAGCATTTATGCTTTCAACGGCAGTTAAAGAAGGCTCTTTATGAGAAGACTGCCTACAATACTCATGGTCAGCTTGTGTTAGCTGTAGGCCAAAGTCAGACCTGTCTTTGTCTAACCCTGTGTGTGGTGAAGTGTCACGCCTCACTGCATCAAGCCTCACTTGGCTAAGCCCTATTCCATGAGTGTCTAACTGAGGCTGAGTGACCGGTGTCTGTTTACTTTTCCTACCCCCCTGTAAATTGAGACAATGGCAGGATGATTGTATGGGCCAGCCCAAAAAGCTATTCCCTTCTTTGAAGATCATGAAGGGTCATCCTTTCGCCATTAATGATCAAATGATCAAAGACCATTCTCACATTTTCCCCCTCTTCCCTAGCACTCTTCAAGTATGGGGTCAGATTGTGCCTAATATCTCTAACGGTTTTGGAAAAATCGTCGTCTACAAAAATCCTTGAACCTTTCAGACGGGTTTTTGCCTTCAATATCCTAAGCTTATCTTGATAAAAACAACACCTAGCAATAATGGGAGAGTTGGGTTTAGAATTTATCCTGTGCACACTATCAACTACATCCATTTTTTCCGAAAGAAGATTTTTCACACCCATTTCACAATCAGCTCCAGTCTCATTATTTTTCTTTTCCATGCCATGAATAATGATGTTGTTTCGTCTTGACCGGCCTTCTTGATCGTCTGCTTTCTTTTCTAGTTTTCCCACTCTGTCCATTAGTTCTGTATTTGATTGTTTTAATTCAGCATTTTCAGTCCTAAGGTTGTTCACATCTTGTCTAATACCACACATTTCCTCTTTTAAGGCATCTACACTGTTTGTCAACAATTGTATTTCGTTCTTCATACTCTCCGTTGTTGACTTTAATAGGTTCTCCACTTTCTCCAACTTGGTCGTCATCGTGGTGAAGGTCTCATCAGGAGCCACTGTAGGAGAAGATTCCTGTCTACAGTGTATGGTTGTAGGTGTGCTGGCGGTCACATCTGCACTGGCTTTAGTCTTCCGCACACTTTTTTCTGCAATGGTGCTTCGACCACCAGCACCACTCGTCAAGCTGGTTTGCCTCAGCTTGCGTCCTTGGCCAGCAGATTTAGGGGAGGGGGGTCCAGGGTTGGTCTCCACAACGAAGCAAAAGGCCCCCCAGAAGAGATAGGTGAGGGTAAGTCCTAACAGTACACCGTCTCGCCTGCTTTTTAGCGTCAGGATGGAGGTCCGAATGGCCGATTTAAATTCTGCCCGTTTCGACATGAAGCAGGCAAATATTGCCGCAAATGTCCCACAGACAGCCCTGTATAACTGCAGCGATATTCCCATCCTCCTTATCTAACTGTATACAAACAATGAAAAACTAAGGCCAATTAAAACTGGTTACTAATTCACAAAAAAACTAGAGCAATTTCTGTAGTATTAATTTGGCCCCCCAAAGAGAGAGAGAGAGAGAGAGAGAGAGAGAGAGAGGAGAGAGAGAGAGAGAGAGAGAGAGAGAGCGAAAAGAGAGAGAGAGAGGCTAGAGACGCTAAAGCAGACAAAAGAAAGAATGCAGGTATGAGAGTATATGATGCTGACTGGGCAAGGGCACATCACCCATATGCCATATTAAGATATTTAAGAACATGTCTGTATCTTATTACAAAGAGCCATATAACCTTCAGTTACTTAGGACAATTCCTGATATATTCATTCCTGACAATTTTATGACATACTAAAACACAGAACATTGTGGATCATATGTGTAATCTTACAAACTGATACACAAATGCACATACCAGCATTTATATAGCAGATCTGTGCAATCCATCTCCCTTGACTTCAGTTTCCAACATCTTTATCCAAAATCCAGCTGCATCATCATCATGACATGGCACTGAATAAAAGGGAAAAAACCAATTTTTAGAAGTTGCAGCCATGATGTGACCTGCAACAAAATTTAATAGTAATAATACGAAAACAACAACAAAAAATTAATAACACCAAGAACTGAAGAGATGAACCATCTGACAATAAACAAAACATAAACTTGTATCCCTTGTTTCTCCCATGGCAGACTAACATTCCAGCTAAAGACAGATTGGTAGAACTTTTGAATATGGCTGTTCTACTTGGCCTTTGCATGACTCATTCAGTCATTCAATCATTGGTTTAAAATAAGTGATGCGCTACTTATCTATTTTGGATTGTAAACATTAAAATGCTTATCTATTTTGAATTGTAAACATTAAAACGCTTATCTATTTTGGATTGTAAACATTAAAACAAAGTTGATTCTGTATTGTATTGTTCCTTTTACTACTAAATAATATTAAGTTGTGAATTTAGTTAATAGTAAAAGAACAACACCCCTCCCCCCCACACACACAAAACAAACAACACCCAAAACAAAACCCTAAAAAGTAAAATTTAGACACAAAAGATGACTAACACCCCAACATCACTAAGCCTAGTCACTCAAGTTAGTAAGACCTCTGATGCTTCAGGCAAATTGCAATAAAAAGTAAAACACACATGTTTCCATTTTCTGAGTAACCTCCAGTTTAATAAACAACATAAGTGGCAGTAACAGCATCTAATTCTAAAATAAGCAGATGCTTGAAAATGAAAGTTGAGGCATTTCTTCAGGGTTTTATTTAAACTTCCTGGTATTTCACAAGTGACTGACACAAAGTGACAATTTGAAGCTTCCTTCCACGACCTTAAGCCACGGTACAACAAATACATATTTTGATAAACCCATCAGATGTCCGCTAGGCCTATAAACGTTTGGGTAAGACTTTGACTACAGTCCAATGGATCCATAGCGTTAAGGTTCGAATCTTGGCGGCTGGATTTTATGATCTGGGTTAACTTCAGTACAAGTCTCAATTCCCATCGTGTATGTATACATCCAGAAGATCAATCATGCACGTTAAAGATCCCGTTAGCTTATTCATGTCAGCATTCGGTTTGGTTACGGTTACGGAAACACCACGAATACTCTGAATGCATCATAAGAAAAAGCCCAGCTGCTCAGGTATCGGAATGTGTGGGATGAGACCATCCCTGGCAGACTTGCATACTACACAGGAGAAACCCAAGCACTACGCATCCCACCCATTAAACGAATGCAGAGGAGAGAAAAAAGAGAGGCTATTTCATTAAACATTTCTGACCTCAGTAGCAGGACATATTTTCGAAACATGTTGCTGGATGTTGAGCATGCTTCCGGACTTCAGCTTTTCCATGTTTGATTTCATCATGGCCTCTGCCTAGGCACTGAGAGGCCTAAGCGCCCTTTGACAAAAGTAAGCCCCTTTGACAAAAGTATCTTTGGTTGCTTTTAAGATTTATCTATGGCTAAAGATATTTGACATTGTACTTGTAAATTAGGTTATAGCAAAAGAAGAATGCCATAATATAGCAAAAGAAGGGCGGATTATTTTTTGTAGTTCTGACGCAGGGAACCTTATGCATATTCAACACGGCTAGTGACACCATGCTTTGATAGGTGCCTCGACAGCGCAGTGAGCCAATCTGGACTGGTATTTTTTTTATGGGCGTGAAACTAAAAGATGTGTTGCTATTTGAACCATTTCAAACTCACCCCCCCCTTTTTTTTTAATTATTTTTATTTTAAAAAAGGTATAGACTATGAATACTGCATGTGTACAAGGATGGATTGTAATAACTTCAGCATTGCATATAAATGATAATTCATTCATTCAGTTTCATGCCCAACAGACCATGCCTGTGTGTATTTATTATTTTATTCATTCATTCAATCTTTTATTTTGAGGATAATGGAATAAGCACTCGTGCTTTTAAAAAAAAATCCAGTTCCAGTGTGTATGCAGTTGTGTAAATTTTGTTATACGTTCCCAGGGTACATAAAACAGGAAAAGAAATACATGCTAGGCCTAGAAGAAAAATGTGTGATGTGTCATGGATTCCTTGATGCTAACTGGATTAATAAGATGTTGAAGTGTGCAATCCTGGTCAGAAAGTAACCAGACACTGTTTTTAAACTGTTAAGCATATCAATTTTTATGCACGGGCATGAAAACATGACCCAGTATAATGGCAATAAAAATATATTAGCCTACATAAATAAAAGTTATGTTGAGACTGCCAACATCAAACGAGTATTCCCTAACATTCCTGAGAAAATCTGCTATATGTCCATATCAAGTTTCAGATAAGGTTTGACACCGTGTGAACTTATAATTTGTTAATGCATTAATATTATCACTTTTATTATTTCATTATTTATTATTTTATTTTGAGGATAATGGAATAAACACTCATGTACTTTTATACATCCAGTTCCCCGTGTGTATGCAGTTTTGTAAATTTTGTCATCTGTTCCCACTGGCACACAATGGCCTTCTCTTCTAAAAAGCGGAACGGGTTGTAACGTGTGCGCAAGATGTTGTGCGTGTATTCACACAGGGACCTCGGCTTACAGTCTCATCCAAGAACTTTTAGGGGTAGTGGAGTCAGCACTGATGTTAACTCCAGAGGAAAAATCCTCTTGAACAAGATTCGAACCCGGGTCAGCAGATCACGAGCGCATCACTCTAACCACCAGGTTATCCCGTCCCATTGTGTGTGTGTGTGTGTGTGAGAGTGTGTGAGAGGAGAGAGAGAGGAGAGAGAGAGAGAGAGAGAGACAATGCAAGACAATGACAATATTTATGAATGAGAGAGAGAGAGAGAGAGAGAGAGAGAGAGAGAGAGAGAGAGAGAGAGAGAGAAGCATTATTTTGTAGTCTGAATGCCATAAATATCGAGATCCCTGGTTATGTTTGCAAAATGACAAGATCGTCAGATTCTTGCTAATTCTCTTAAAAATGTCAACTCATAGATAAACTATGCCACAGTACAGTTTATCGTTTTTCTCCCAAATATCAAGATTTTTTGGGTATCAACAGAGAAATACATTTATTGTTGAATCTTCCCTGAAACCAGATCATAGTCATCTCATTATTATTATTATAAAAATCATCATCATCATCATCATCATCACCATCACCATCATCATCATCATAACAAATAAATAAAACTGATGAAGTTGAAAAGTCTTACAGACTAAGAAAACCGGGCTTCAAAGAAAATTCCATCTTTGCTTAATCTAGTTTCACTCCTTTTTGTTTGTATGCTATGTTTTTGAAAGAACATGACTGTGTAGTCAATGGAGATAACTGGAGAAGAATTTGGTATAAAACAGCAAAGTGACACTGAAAATGGTGAATAGGACAGGGAAAACATTGTTTCAGATCTTTACATCCGTTCAAATGATCTTTGTAATTGTATGTCCACTTTTATGCTCGAGGTTACCTTACATCTGGCTGCTTTGTTGTTATTCCTACCCTTGTCATTTTGTATTTTCATCATTTGTCTGTGTGACTTGAGCTTATGTTGTTACTGTCTTGGTTTTCTTTTATTATTTTTTTTTTTTAAAAGGTCTGGATTTATATATAGAAAAATCCTCATGTAATTACTTTTGTTCTTTTCAACATGGATCAACATTGTCTTTTGAATGGTTTTATAAGTAAAATTTATTGAGTTTTTGTTAGGGCAGGATTAATAAAAGTTGTGTAAACTTAATCTTTTACCCTCAATAAAGATTATTTTGACTTGACTTGACACACATGTGTACACACGATAAACATCCTAAGGGACTGAACTATAGCACGACAACAATGTGATGACCCAACTTTAAAGAGTTATCTCTCTTAGAACGTGTGGCAGGCTTGGAAGACCAACACGGGCCTGACAACAGTGGGCGTAATAATTTATCTGTCTGTCTGTCTGTCTGTGTGTTGAATGCATGATACAGAAAAGTGTGTGTGTGTATGTGTGTGTGTGTGTGTGTGTGTGTGTGTGTCTTCAATTTTACGTCTGTTCACTTAAAGTGATGTGTGTGGGTGTGTGTGTGTGTGTGTGTGTGTGTGTGTGAGTGTGTGTTGTGTGTATGGGCGCGCGCGCGCATGCAGCAGGAACCTTGGTGTGTGTGTGTGTGTGTGTGTGTGTGTGTGTGTGTGTGTGTGTGTTGTGTGTGTGTGTGTATGTGTGTGTGTGAGTGAAAGTCAAAGTCAAACTTTTATTTTCAGATGGTACAGTGAAAAAGCAGTACATTTTTCCCCCATCAAGCCATCTATCTAAAAAGAAAAAGATAATATATTATATATAAATATATATATATATATATATATATATAATTCTTTATTTTATCTTTTATCTTTTTTATTCTTTAGGTTTATATATATATATATATATATATATATATATATATATATATATATATATATATATATATATATATATATATATATATGGAGACATAGAATAAAAACCTAATCAGTGATAAACCATACAAATCAAACAAGTATGTGTGTGCGCGTGTGTGTGCGTGTGTACGTGCGCGTGCGTGCGTGCTTGTGTGCGTGCGCGGGCGCGCGCGTGCGTGCGTGTGTGTGCGCGCACGCGCGGGCGCACGTGCGCACATGTAAGTGCTATACCATTAGTTTCTTTTTTTCTTTTCTTTTCTTTCCTTTTTTTTTCTAAAGAAAGACATGAATATCTCTTTTTGTTGTGGAATTTTATTAGATTTCACTTGTTTGTTTCCCTGTTTGTTATTGTTTTTGTTGCTTTGCTTTGTTCGAAATGAGATGTATCGTTTTAATAGCATGATGGAATAAGGGCAAAACTGGATGCAAAACAGCACATGAAAATTTAACCTTTCCTACCCTTGCCTTGTCTTGTCTTGCCTCCCCCCCCCACCCACCCCCCGCCCCCTCTCTCTCTCTTTCTCCCCCCCTCTCTCTCTCTGACTCATGGGGTGATGTATGTATGCACCTTGTTCCTTTGTGCGTCACTTAAAAAAAAAAAAGTGAGGGTTATGTGTTTATGGACTTATATACCTATTAATTTTTTTTTGGTTGTGGGTTTGGACTTTGTGGCTTTTTTTCTCAGCATCTTTTTTTTGTGTTGCTGTTTAATTTTGGAGTTGTATGTATATGTACGCACGCAGAACACCTTTGCGCACATGTTAAAACCCGTTCCGCTTTTCAGAAGAGTAGGCCATTATGTGCCAGTGTGAACGGATGACAAAACGTTGAAAACTGCATACACACGCGAGGACTGGATGCATGTAAGAAAGCACATGACTGCTTATTCCATTATCCTCGAAATGAAATGATAAAATACTGTCACATATAATAAAACGTCATTAAATCAACCATCATTTTTACGCAGATGACTCTCAGATTCAAGGCAGTGTTACTCCTGAAAATCTGCCTTCTCTCCTGGCAAATATGGCCCACTGCTTTGAAGATATTCAAAATTGGATGACACAGAACAAATTACAGCTAAATGCAGATAAAACCGAAGCCATGCTTGTAGGGACAAAACACAAACTCTCTTCCATTACAACAGCTTCAATAGAATTTGGCAATGCATCAGTCCCTCTATCCACTGCTGTGAAGTACCTAGGTGTTGTTATCGACAACACACTCTCTATGCAAAAATTCATCACCCAAACCTGCCAGTGCTAACAAGATGGAAAGAGCATTTTCAGGAGGTCTTGAATCGACCAGCCCCAGAGGAACGACCTCAGCTGGAGCCAGGGGACCCTCTCGACATCAATATTGGAGAGATCACCAAGACAGAGATCCGAAAGGCCATCAGCAGCTTGAAGAACGGCAAGGCCGCTGGCATTGACAACATTCCGGCAGAAGCCTTGAAGGAAGGGGGTAGTACACGTTGACGCTGTACACACGTACAAGATTGGCACATGCATCCCACGATGGAAAAAGGGCCTGCTTGGCAGCTCCCCAAGCCAGACTTCCTAGGGTGAGAATGGCTTTGGGTATCAACCGCTCCCCAAGAAGCTCACAAGAGTCTTCTGGACCATAAAGTGCTGCAAGACTCATGGGGATAGAACACAGGTTAGAAAGAACTTTCTGCGACGATTTGCGCCCTCAGAACCCCTTGGGGAACCAGTCCATGACAGGCAGTAACTCCCAGCTGAATGATTGAGAGGTTTTTAACAGCGGGAAGACAAGATCTTGGAACTCCTTCCATTTAATGGCATCGCTTTGGGGAAAGCTAAGACTTACGAAGGACTTCTCCAGTCTACGGGGGAAAAGGGATCATCCCTTTCCGAAAGCTTGGAGGCCCTTCGGTTTCAGCATTGCTTGTGTCTTTTCCCTTCTTGTTTTTGCGGTGACATAGAAGCCTACGCAAGTCCGGGAAAGTACGTTGGCTCAGACAGAAGTGGAAGATCCATTTGCGATATGGTTGCTATCCACAGCGAGACACCCAAAAATGTCACTGCCCTAGATACACAGTGGAGTTTTGGCCTGGACAGTAGATAGCCAAAGTACTGGTACCAAAACCCAAACATAAATTTTGGGAACTTTCAACCGTATCCAGGAATTGAGGTACTTTTGAAACCCAATGGCGAGTAACAACCACCCCGCCCCCACCCACCCAAAGCATCAGCAAGATTCCCTAAGAAGAGAGGGATTTCCCTTTGAAACCCCGCTATGGAGACAAATTGCGATACCCAAAAACCCACTGCTCAGGATCTTCAATTAAACGTGAAGTCTGTGAGTTTTATGGGTTTCAGAACTAGGGGTCAATACCAGTTAAGTCAGACTATCAACGCGGTGTTGGCATTCCTCTCTCAGATGGTCGCCGGTCCCCACACCTGGTAAGGCCCGAAACCAACACCCCAATGGAAGCAAGGGGCGCGAAGTGGGGCTTTGGCCCCAACCCTAGGAAAGTGCTAGACCTGAAACCAGCTGACAAGGTGGGGGAGAAACGGAAGCTGATGGGGCCTAAAAAGGGCTGGAGGGAAGCCTGTTAGTAGTGAGAGCCTCCCTGCATGGAATAGGCCCGCAGGTGCGAGAAGGAGATTGGGGGAGGGACGCTGTTGGGCCTATGCCGTTAGGTATTAAAGGAATAAACGAGAAGAACTGCCCCGGTGAAACTAATCAGTACAGCCCGTTTATTAGTCATTCAAAGTCTTGGAATCACCTTTTTGCATACGCCAAAACTTGTCATCTTTACTTTTCACTCGGACTTTCAATTTCTTTTGTTGGTCGGCATCATTAACCCCCTTTGCAACGTACAAACTCCCCTGATTTCTAGAATAAAATGGAACTATCCCCTCTTGCATTTTTCCAAATTTCTGCCTTGCATTGTGAATTTTTGTCTTAAAGTTTAAGTTACCTGCATCACCTTGTGATTGCTTAACTGTACACCCTCACGTCCCTCGGCTCTGCTGCAGATACTTGTGCTTACGAATATTTAAATTAACCAGTTACTGTTGGCGCCGTCTTTCTCTATTTGGGGTTTCCACGCCGGGAAAATGAGCCCCCTTCCCCTCTTCGCCAAAAGGGCCTAGCTTGAATTTTAATCAACCCTCAAGAATATATTTAAAAAACCTAAGTTTTTCCCCTCTGCTCATATCAGAACAACCCCACCACTTCACTAACTATTTTCAATACTGGCTAAAGTTTTAGGCCGTGTGTGTGTGTGTGTGTTTTGTGTGTGTTTTGAAAAACTTTTGACTATTGAATATATTTATAGATTTTGTTGCGTACCATTGTTTGTAATACTGTTCGAACTATTGTTTTTGTCATTGGTTGTATGACTGAAAAAATTAGGTCGAATGCATGGGTTTTGGGATTGTCTTGAAGATTTTGCGTTAATAAGTCCATTTTATTATAATTTTATTAAAAATAAATAAAACCCGGGGAGGTTAGAACCATAAACAGAGCCCGTTACAGGGGAATCCCCCCCCCCCCCCCCCCCCGCCCCCCCCCCCCCCACAGTTAACATCACTGCGACTACTAAAAGTCTTCCGATGAGTTAACTTAGGCCTGTGTGAAAAGAAGTAGACCATCTTGCGACACGTTAAAATGTTCTGCTTTTTGGAAGAGTAGGTCATCATGCCAGGTAAGAAACGGATGAAAAAAAAGTGCATGCACAAGGAATGTGTTTAGACATTATCCCGAATCGCAATTCCGGTCTTAATGGTGGCAAACTTTTGCTCGCAAAAATCAACCAATCAACCCCACCTGGAGCGAAAAACCTGCAGTTTCAAGCAGGTCCCTTGAGAAATTAAAACTTGGTTTGCAGGGCCCTCTGGCTGGTGGCCCCATGCGGCTGATATTGATGGGCTTCCGTGACATAAAGGATCTGGGTAGGCTGTGTGGGGAACTGAATGACCGCGTGAACAGTAGCACGAGCGTAACAGAAGATAAGGCAGCCAAAACAAAAAAGTTGCCCTTGAGCATGAGGTTCATGGCAGCTTACATGGTCACAATTGCTGTGTTTTATTCATACAGGACTCGTTTCAAACTTCTTGGTTCAGGGATGCGGGGCCCTTTCATTTATATAGCATTCCCCCCTTTGAAAATTGTGCTAAAAAATTTCCCCTTTTGTTTCTGTCTTTCTCTTTACATCTTCTCCCTCTCTCCCTATGTTCTGCCCCCCAGCCATTTTCCTCCCTTTTTATGAATTAAAAATGTTTTCTATTTAACTTTCTGTGAGCTGCCTGAGATGTTGGTGAAGTTAGCGGTAGCCTCTCAGAGTTACAAGCAAGAGACAAGGCACATGCATTCACTAAGAAGAAGAGAGGGAAGAAGAAGACGAAATAATAGAGAAGTGATTTGAAGTTTTTCCAAGAAAGGGACATGATGAACTGATAAAATTTAATCGGTCTCGTATTAAAAATTTGCGGGATTGAGCGTTCTCGATGTTATCCTAGTTTCTTTTCACTAGTGCAAAGGCCATTGTATTTATTTCAAACTTTTGATAGTATAGGATAAAAGTATGTCTTATGAATACTAAAAGAGGAAAATATTATTCATTTGTTACATTATTAAAAAGTGCAAGTTCAGCTTATGGCTTATTTTAATTGTAAAATTGACAAAGCATTGCGGCTTTTAAAGTTTTAACACTTGTACGATAAACATGCCTACTAATCCATCTATTGTTATTTTTGTATGTTGCTTTTGTGTTAGGCTGTGTTGTGTTTTTTAAATCCTTAAAGCGTCAGCATCTTTAGGGAGAGGACCAAAAGGGGGAATAGAAACAGATTTATCTCAGCTTGGATGGCCAAGGAAGAAACAATTCAAACAAGGGCCATATTTAGTTTTAGATTGATGCATGGCTGGATGAAATGCACACCCACAGCAGAGATATAGGGCACACAGGGGAGGCATTTTCTGCTGGAAGAAGATTGATTCTGCAGAGTTATTTCCTTGGGGGACGGCGTTCAGATGTTTCGCTGATGAGTTTGTTCACAGGGGCCGTCACATGACAGGGATGGAAAGTGGAGATAGCAACGATTTCTTTTATTTTTTATTTATTTTTTATATTAAATCTTTGTTTGTTTCATTTTTTTTGCATTTGGAGCCCAAAAACAAGAATCTCATAATTCTTGTCAGAGAAGGCAGTCTTCCCATTAGTGTAGACCCATTTTTAAGTCCCAAGTGGAGAGTATTGTTCAGGGAAAAAAAACATATGTATCTGTTGGATTGATACTCGATTCCAAAATTCGTTCAGCTAGTTGCTGCTTTGGCTGCACCCTCCTTTATTTTGCTCTTTTCTTTCTGTTTTCCTAAAAAACCTTGCATTCATATTACATGTAAAGGCATCTACAGAAAAAGCACCACTTTTTGAGAAAACTAGCCTCGATCAAACTCATTGATTTTGTATAAATTGGTGGTTTTAAAATATTTTAGTTTGTCAGGAAAGACCGTATCCCCTCAGCCCGTCTGTGCCTCCTAACCACAATATCAGCTTGGGTCAACATGTACCAAGAAAAGCAATCCTCATTGATTTGATGATCATTTTCAAGTTTCTGCGGCAAATTGGCAAGTCTAGCTCAATCCTGAAAAAAAAATACACTGTATTTTTAACCCTTTAAAAAAAATCTATGAAACAGCATAATTTTTTTCTTCTGATAGCACTAATAAAAGATACTAGGACACCCGGAGCTTAAGTGGAGTGTAGCCTTTTCGTCCGGAAACTGTTTCCCTTGTTTTATTTAGCAGTAATTTAGCGTCCAATTAGTTAAGTTACTGTGGTTAAAGCATGATTTATTAAAGGTCCACCTATAAACTGTTGTTCGTGTTTACAGTTAAGTCCAAGGGGAGTTGCTGTTTGGCCCTGTGAGAATGATAATATGATAATAATAATAATAAAATGATAATAAAATTTAAGGGATTTATATAGTGCTATATTTTGTAACAAAAAATCAAGTGCTCCATCATCTACTCACAATGCAGCCAGTTACATTTAAATTGGTTTTTTTTTAAAAGTTAAAATATTAACCCCGCTACACACACGCACAACGCATACCCCCCACAGGTTTACTCTCGGGCGGGTTTGATGGGGTTTTGGCTGTTGGCCAGGGCAAAATGAATGGACCAAGAGGGGAAATCTAGCTTGAAAAAATGTGTTTAGGGCCCGATTTAAGCGCATAGAGTTTTGGGAAGGAAAGAGAGAGGTATTCCGATAAATGGGCAGAACCAGAGAAGAGCGCTCCCAAGGTAGGACTGGTGAATCTAGGTACTCTTAAGCAAAAGGAATCAAGCAGAGCGGAGGGAACGAGAACCAGTGTACAGGTGAAGACATTCACAGAGGAAGGAAGGGCTGGTTTTTGGAGGCACTTGTGACAGAGGGTACTGATCTTATAGTTTACTTCTGTGGCACCAGACCAGTGAGAGATCGCAGGAAGGGGTCTGTGCTAAAGAATTTTTCTTTTTGTGAGATAGGCGAGTGCAGGTTTTGTAACGTTGAAAGAAGTGGATAAAATGATTCTGGCAGCAGCCAGAAGAAAATTTGGGAATGTCCAGCTGAGAGAATGAGAGACTGACTAGTTTAGATGCTGTAAAAGTGGACGGTCTTTCAACGCACTGTCCCGAATTGATAGTAGCCGCTGCAGGTTTGGTGAGATTTTCATGAGAGTGTGTTTCTAAAGACCCCTAATATTCACAGCATTTTAAGGACAGCGATTGCCGAAATTTCTTGCAGCAGTTGTGATGGAAGAGAGTTTGTGTTGGCCCAACAGCATGGCTGGTTTTATCTGCATTGGAGTAACTTGTTCGTATCACCCAAATTTGGCATCTTGAAGCAATGGGAAACTAAATTAACAGAGAAGGCAGATTTTCAGGAGTACATGCAAAGAATTGAGGGGTCATCTGCATAAAATGATGGTTGTTTGATGGCGATTATATGGTAAGAGGAGATGTAGAGTGAAAGAACAGGGCCGAGAACTGACCCCTGGGGAAATCCACACCCCAGTTTGGCGGTTTAGATTTAATCTGTTTAACTGCAACGTGTAGAATGGGCTGTAAGGTATGACTGAACCAGGTGAGAGCTGTGCCTTTCACCCAAAAATTTGGAGAGGGAGAAAGAATTGAGTGCTATAGTGTCGAAGGCGCAGAAAGTCGAGAAGATGGAAAGGGAGATTTTCCGAATCAAACGCGTGTAAAAGCGTTTTAGGGTGTGGACCGGGTAGTTGGTGCTGTGGTTGGCGCGATAGGCAGACTGAAATGAGGAAGGAGGTTTGTTTGAAGAAGATAGGCGTGAGTTGTATCAGAACAACTTTTTCCAGGACTTTAGATTGAACGGTAGTGTTGGAACAGCTAATCTTCAGATGTTAGGACGAGGTGTGCTTATTGAGAGAGGTGATTTACAGTTTTGAGAGCTGTTGGCAAATTAATGAAAGAAGGGAGAGTTTAAAATTTTTGTGATTGGGTATTAGTGTGGAAAGGCATGAGGGAAACGAGAAGCAGTATAGGATACAAGATCACATGATTTATTGTCATTCTTCAGAATGTCGCTTATTTATTTCTCGTTGCTGGATGAAATGAAGTTAGGAATTGCCAGAAATGAGGATCAGAAATGCAGGCTGAAAAGGAGTCTGTCAAGCTGAGCTTGAAAAGGGGAGGCTTAGTGCCAGAGGGAGCAGAGGGAAAACGGCTGAGAAGTATTTGTTTACTGGTCTGTAGGTAGAGCGTGTTTTGGTGGCTAAGGTCAGGTTTCTTTTGTGTTTTGATTATATGTAGTGAGATGTCAACGGGGACGTAGTAATGTATAGCACTTACTTTATTATGCAAGGGGGGTGTGGAAACAAACTGTCATGTTGGGGATTTTTTCTATTTTAGTTTTTGCATATGCCCAGAATAAAAAGACAATCACAGTTTAGAGTTCCTGAAAAAACCGATTAAAATCATTCCATATTTCTAACCCATGGGGATCTGGGGGCTTAGTATGAATAGCATCCCCACTTTCTGAATCCCCCCCTCCAACCATGGTATGAATAATTCATTCGAAAAAAAGTTTTCACAGGCAAAAAGTCCCTCAAAAATTTTACTGACAAGGCAGTGCATTGCAAAACCTTAAACACGTCAGCGAAGGGGCCGAAGGGTTGAAATTCTATTTCATGTCACTTCACAGTTTCACTCTCTAATGTAACGAATTTTGAGTTATGTGAGGATAAAAAAAGCAGCAGAAAACAACTTGTTGATTTGTAGCAAGTTTTCCCTTTAGAACGAACGTGGGCAAAACTGATTTGACTTTTGGCAGATTTAGCGAAGATTTTCAATTTAAAGAATAAGTGTCACAGGAGTTTGTGAAGTGTGGTTTTTGTGTGTGTTGTGTGTGAGAGAGAGAGAGAGGGGAAGAGAGGGAGATGAAGAGACAGAGGGGAGAGAGAATGACAATGACAAGACAAAAATGACAAATTTTAAATTTGAAAGCGAGATGCCCATTAACAAGGGACAGTGGAGGGGGGTGGGCCAAAATAAAATTTTACACTGAGATTTAAATTTAAATTACAGCCCAAATTGTCATAAGTCAGGATTCATAACAGGTAACAGAATTGTTTTTATATCTTTTCCCTTTTTTAAAAAACCCAACACACACCTTTGGTTAGCCCTACGTAAATTGTGGGGGAAAGGGAAAATTTCTCCAAAAACTGAACAAATAAAAAATCAATCTCACAAAGTGGTCTCCCAAAGGGGAAACAGGTCACAAGCTTTTCTTCTTTTTATGGTTTTGAAACTTGAAATCGCTAACACTGATAAATTTGACACACGAGAGGAAGAGGAGGAGGGAAAAAAATCAAACATAAGAATAAATGTCACGGCACAATGTCAAAGTGTGAGTGTGTCGTGCACGTGGTGTTTGGTGATGGTGAGTGAGTGTGTGTGAGTGTGTGAGTGTATGTTGTGTTTTGAGTATGTGTATGTTTGGTTTTTGGGTGTGTGTGTGTTGTGTGAGAAAGCACTTAGGGACCGACTGTCTGGGGAAACCGGGTTGTCTGGGTTTAGGGTCTTCAAAGACAGCATGGGGATGTTTCAATGTTTGAGCTTTTCAGGGATGTCCCAGGGGAGGGGGGGGTGGTGGGGATGATGCATTGGGTCCCAAACCTTTTCACTGAGGAAGTTATTTTTTCTTGTCGTCTGTCGTCTGTTGTTGTTGTGTTGCGTATGTGTTTTTGGTGTTCCAGCTTAAAACATTGGGTTTCCCCTAGAATATGACGAAAGTAAAACTAACATAACAATAATCCACCCGACCACCACCCACCCCAAATGACAAACAACACCAACAACGGATGATGATGAACATTATCTATCATCTTTATCTAATTTCTTCTCTTCATCTTTATTTTTATCTATCTATCTAGGTGAATCTTGTTTGTTTTGCAAATGACTCACTCATCCGCTTGGGATATCACTATGGATTGAAATCAAAAGGCTCTCAATTCCGTTTCCCATTTTCTTCTTTAAAGAGAGTGCCAAGCTGTTACGCAAGCTTGTAAATGGTTGAAGACAGTCTCAACTTGACTTGAAAACTTTAACAACATGTAATGTAGGCCTCAGCTTTGCTATAAAGTTTTGGCAAACCTTTTCTTGGGGCTCAGTGCGTGCCCCGCGGCGCGCGTGTGTGTGTGTGCAAGCGTTTTCTCTGTTGCTTTTTTGTGATAATGTTTCAATGAGTGAACAAAACTATCAATACATCCTAATTCCTTGCTCGCATGGGCTAACCATTTATCATTTCCCTTGTGGTTTGATTAAGAAACGTATATTCCATTTCCCCCAGAAGAACAAACAGTAATGTTCTGCCATTAAATGTTACAAGGCGTTGCTCAAGGGACAAAAATACGCTGGGAAGTGAAATTAGTTTTCTTTTTTTTTTTTGTCTCAAGCTTATTTCAACTTTTTTCCTTTGTTCCTGGGCTAGAGCTTTGGATCAGTGGTGAGATTTTCGCTATGTACACCCTCCCCATTTAGGTGGGACCATTCGATGGGGATGGTGTTTAAAACACTCTGTGGCATTTTTGGGGTGTATCGTTTACCATCCAATGGTCTATGCTTGTAACAGTCAAAATGGTATTAACGTGTGGAAAAGATGTTCTGCGTGTTTGACACGTCACATTATTCAAGGACTTGACAGTCTTCGATTTTTTTGAAAGGGGAAGAAAGACAAGGGGGAATCGAACCCACAAACCTCAACGGTTTACTTGTTGCAGGAAAAGTTTTTAAAACCATCTGCATCTTTGAAAAGCCTATGGTTTGTTTGCATTAAATTGAGAAAATACTGCAAACAAACAAGCGCTCTAAGTTTGAGTCACTCGGGTGTGCTCGGGTCTTTGTGCTCGTTACAACATAAATGGCTTTTTTCTGTGCAAGAACGGGTTCTGGTAGGGTAAGAAAGCTCCCATTTGGAGATTTCATATTGGGAGTCATGAAGGGGAAACCCAAATCCTACAGGGATAATTTACATCGGTTTTCATACCAGGAACATGGTCCAACACACCAAAAGTGGTTTGAAAATGGCGATGAGGGCCCGGCACCTGCCAAAGAAAACTTCATTCTAGGGTTAATCTTCGGAAGGGCCCAAACGATATTTCAGTGATGGCTTTGTTGCTTGGACAGGCAAAAATTATGACATGGACTGGGGAGGGTGAGATTGGCATCAAATTTCGGCAAATTGATGGGGATCGGTTTTGCTGGCCCTTGGCTTTCCCAGTGAATTAGATAGTATAGAGAAAAAATGACTGAACGTCTTTACATGACTTGATAGATGATAGGATTTGTACAGAAACAGCTTTGAAGAAAGACGGTAGGCGAAGAGGGAAGATACAGTTCTCTTCAGTATGGTGTGGTGGTGTGTGGTGAGGGGGTGTGTGTGTGTGTGATTGAAAATGATGATTCATGTTCATTTTTAACAATTGGGGTAAATATTACATTGTCCTCTCTCTCACACCCATCAAAGAAAAAAGTCTTAGCCCCAGCTGACATCACAGATGCAGCGCTCACTTTGAGCATCAGTGCACAATCAAACGATTCCACGGAAAGAAAATGACACGGGAGAATGTGCATAAGCGGAAAGAGAGACTTCAGGGTTTCTGAGTATTTCCCCTTGGGGAAACTGTATACGATATTCAGCTGAGGGTTTAATTCGTATTTAAAGCAGACGATAATGGATTGGGGGAAGGAACGGACAGCAACATCAGGCTGGGTTCTTTGATGGGGAGTGGTTGTCGTCCCCATGAAGTTCAACCCTCCCACCCTGAACGGCTTTCCTTTTTTCTCTTAAGTTTGAGAGTTTTTAAGCACGTTTTTAAAAAAGCATTGTGCAACAGTGGTGAATTATTTCACCAATGATGTTGAAGGGAAAATATTTGGCGTGAATGTTGAATGAAAGATGTATTGCAAACCTCCATGCTCCCCATGCACATTGCAGAAAAGCCATGGTTATTCGGCCATCTGTGTTAGCTGGCACACTGAGTAATCTCTCACTATTTTGGTGAGGAAGTTTCCCAAATGGGACGTCATTTCCCCCATTCTTTGTTTTAAAACAGTTTTTACAGGAACACAAAACAGTACAAACAAAGTGTATTAGTTTTCTTTTTCTTTTTCTTGTTTTAATTGTTTACCCAATTTTGTATGACCCAACAGTGAAAGAACTGAGACCCTTATTGTACCCTAAAGGCCCCAACTTTGATATCCTTTAGGCTGTTGTACAGGGCTTTGTGCAATAGCAACCTTGATGGTTTTCTGTACATGAAAAGGGTTTGGTAGGGTAAAGACAGTTTTTAGTGAAGATTTTATCAGTCCTGAAAAAGGAAACCAATCTGAAGGGATACATTTCACATCTGATTAACTCTCAGCAACTTGGTTACACACTCTGACACTGGTGGAAAATGGGCACAAGGGGAAACACTAATACTGGAAGAATAAATTAAATTTAGGGTTTTTTTGCACTGGGAGACTTGGTGCACAATGGTTCAAGCTGTGGGTTGTGTTAGCCCGGCAGCGCAATGGACTAGGGAGGGTGAGATAGTGGCAAGGACTGTCCCCTGTTTGATGGTGGATCGGTTTAAATCTTTGGGGTTAATGAATTAGATTATATAGAGGGAAAAAATGAATGATCATGTTGTGTAGTGCTATGGTTGAGTGGAATGGATAGGATGTACAAAACCAACTTCAAAGAAAAAACCGTTTGGCTGCATTCTTGTGTATGTGTGTGTGTTTGTTGGAGTGTGGGATGTGTAGTTGTGTGTCCCTAATGACGAATGATTGATTGATTAAATTTCTTTTACACACAACCTTGATAGTTAAATTTCTCCTCCCCCAAGAAGAAAGTCTTAAACCAGCCGACATCTAAAGATGCCGTGCACACTTGATTATCAGCTGCCGTAAGCATAACAGCAACATAAATGCTTCTGAACCCAAAAAGGTTTTGTTGGGTAAAGAAAGCATACAGCGAATTTCTATCAGAGTTGTGAAAGAGGAAAACCCGTCCCAGGGATCCTTTCACATCTGATTTCATGTTCAGCATGAAAATTTACACAACACAACAACAAAAACCACACACAAAACCCCCAACACACACACAAAAAACAAAGGGTGAAAATGGAAAGGAGGGGTGTACTGTGCAGAAAAAAAAAATCATTTTCTGAGTTATTTCCCTTGGAGATGTGTACCCATGTTCAGGTGATGGGTTTGTTGATTGATAGGGGGGAGCATTGGATTTGGGGATGGTGGATTGGTGGTTGTCCCGGTGTTAGTGAATTACGTATATAGAGAAACAATGAACTGACTTTTTTGTTTTTGTTGTGACCCATGGTACAGAGAAAATGATGGGACTTGTACAAACACCACATTAAAAGAAAAACAGTAGACTGTGGGGAGAAGATGATATGATTCTCTCTTAGTTTCAGTGTGTGTGGGTGTGTGTGGTGGTGTGTGTGTGATTTTTAGGTGAGTGTTGTTTTTGTTGTTTGTGTGTGTTTTGTGTTGATGTGTTTCCCTTATGGCATGAAAGAGGGAAAAGATATTTTTTTCTGTACCTACAGATAAATTTTGCCTGACTCCCATTGTCCAGCTGCAACAAGTTAATCTACAAGTCCTTCCAAAGAATTCCCAAGGGAAGGACATAAGAAGGACTTTACGTTTTGGTTTTCCCTGGGTTTTTACCACGATAGTTCAGCATGGTTTAAATTCCAGGACGATAATGGATTGGGGAAGAAGACAGAACTGAGCTGGTGGTTTTGAGGGATGTTTCCCTGATGAAACTTTGTCATAAGATGCATTTTTAAGGTGAGAATTTTTAAGCAACATTGAAAGGCAGTTGGGGAGTAAGTGAATTATCATGAGGTGGTGTGTTTTAAGGGGAAATAATTGGAGTGAGGTTGTGATGTGTATTGCAACCTCCCCCTGTCTTTATGGAAAATTGGCAAAGCATGCTGACTGCTCTGTTGAAGCTGGCAGTTACTGATTTTTTCTAGTTTTGGGCAGGTTCCAAGTCGGGCGTCAAGCTGTTTCTTAGAGAATGGGTTTTTGGGTTGAGGATTTTGGAAGCTGTGTGATTTATTGTTTTACATTTGTGGACATTCCCTAAGGTTCTTTATCAACATTCTGGACAAAAGTGGTAGTTTTGGTTTAAATACATACAAATGATAGTTTCATTTTTTTTTTGTTGATTCTGTCAATGTTTATGAGGGGATTTCTTTAAATGTGATGAATGAGACAAATGCAAGTGAGCTGACTGTTTTGAGCCTCAGGGTGTAAGTTGTGCTAGTGACTAATAATTGGTTTTCGCAAAAAAGGGATTGAGGTAAAGAAATCGTTCGATTTTTGAAAAGTTTGAGAGGATCACAAAAGGGCCAGCAAATTTTTGGGAAAACCCATAATGTAAATGGGAAAGGAAGCAAATAAGAGGGAAGGATAACTCAACTCAGGTTACTTCCCTGGAGATCAATGCAGGTGGTTGTGAATTGTTGTATGTGCCTAAAAGGTTTGGGGGGAGGGTGGTTTGTGGAAGGGAAACTATACTGTTTTTGGGGGGATTGTAGTGGCTGTGTTCCAGGAATAAGAGACAAGTTGAACAACTATGTGGTTGTGAAATTGTGCAGCAAAAAATAACAGGTTGACAACACCCAAAATTCACAAGGGAAAGAAAGTAGTGGATAGAGTTAGTTGTGGTTTTGGTTTTGGGGTTTAATAGTTTGTTTCAACCCAGTGATATTGGGAAAAAAAAATAGCTTAGGGGTGTGTAGTTGATGGTGGTGGTGGAGGTCCTCTGAAATGTGCAGGGAAAATAATTTTAACTTGAAGAAACTGAAAGCAGGTAATAAAAAAGGGAAAGAAACTAAAAGGAAATCCCAAAAACATGAGAGGAAAAAAAACAAAAAGTGTTGAGTGGCTTGGTTGAGTGTGTGGTGTGTTTTGGTTTTGTTGATACTTAAATGTTGCGAATTTTTGTTTTTAAGTGAAGGTTTGATTATTTCTTTCATCAATTTGGGAAAATTGGTCACCTTCTCAACCAGAAGAAACTTTGGTTGTGCAAAGGAAGCTCAATTGTGCATTGCAGAATTAAATTAAAAAGGAAAGAAAAATGACAAGGAAATTGCATAACGAAGAGAGCTTCAGTTTTCTGAGTTATTTCCCTTTTGGGGCTGTTCAGATAGTTGCTGTGGTGTAATTTTCCCAAGGGGATATGATTGGGGAAAAGAACAAACATCAGGGGTTCTTATGGGGGGGTTTCAGTCCCGTGACGTGAAACCTTCCCATGATGTAACAGATGCCCACTTTTCTAGGTGGAATTTAAGTACGTTGTAAAACAGGGCATGGGGGCATAGTGAGTTTAATTTATGAAGGTGTGAGTAAGGGAACCTTTGGTTTGTTTTGGGGGTGTGATTGGGAAAAGTATTGCAATATCTCTCTGACCATGCGACAACATGGCTACTTGGCCGTTAAAAGCTGGCACACTGGTGCCTAATTTCCTTTTTTATTTGTGGAAGTTTCAGCGTGTATTTCAACCCTGTTGGAACTATGCCATTTGGGTCTCAAAAGAGTCAACAAGTGTTGTAGACTTACTGTTTTAACGTAGTTTCTTATGAGGTTTTAACTTTAATGAAAAACGAGAATGAAAAAAAACATAAAATAAAGTAGATTTGGGGGTTTGTTTGAGTGTTACCTAAATCTTAGATGGTTAAAAACCATACAGCAGACATGACCTAAGAAAACACCAACACCAGGAGCCAATGTTTGGGCTGCAAACCATGGTGGATAAGGGCCAGGGACAACCGGAAAACCCAGATTTCCTCAAGCGGGGATTGGTGGCGTTTGGAAAAAAGGGGGTTGATTCTTCTGTATTTGTTGAGGCCCCTTTCAGGGCAAGCATGGGAAAACAACTGGTTTTAGTGCATGGGTGCTCTGGACGGAACTTTTCCTATTGCTCAGTCTGATGGTGCTTTTAGCTATGAGGAAATGAAAATAAATATTATTTGCATGAGGTGATAGGCACCGTCATTGTTGATGTGAATTTGTGGTTAGTGTGAGAAAAGCTAAAAGTATAGAAAGGGCGCAAAAAGCTGGATTCTAAAACGTACAAAGAAGGTCTTTTGTTGGTTTGTTGGAAGAATTTTGGAACCCCCAGTAAAATTTCCTAAAAAAAAGGTTTGAAAGAGGGGAACCAAAAAATGCAAGGGAAATTAACGTTCTAAGAAAATCAAAGAAGTGTTACAATAAAAACAGTGGGATAAAAACCCGACAAAGGAATCCCACCGAAGGAGAAACACACCAGAGTTTTGGGTGGTTTGGAAATTGGGTTATTGGTTAAGTATGACTAGAGTATAATTTCCCACAAACACACTTCTTTTCACCTCCCCAGAAAGAGACATTGACCCCAACAAAAGCAAGCCACTTCAGCGTGCAATCAAAAATTCACAAATTTAAAAAAAAGACACCTTTAGGAAGGTTCATCTAGTTAATTTCCAATTTTATCCACCAATTCCGGTTGTTAAGTTTCAACAAGTATTTGGGAAAAAAAAACCTCAATTTCTTTAAATTTACCCAAAGCTCAACTTCCTATGGAAAATCCATTTAATAATCTTAAAGTTGTTTTTGCTATGTTTAAAAACCAAAAAAAGTTTTGACAGGCATAAGCCCAATTAACCCAGGCTTTGGAAGTCTCATCCCAAAATCACAGATGTTTCCGAAATTTTCCCTTTCGTTAATTAATTGTCAAATCTTTTTTTAAGCCTCCCAATTATCTTAATTTTTTACACACTTCATCCCATTTTCTTAGTAGTGACTTTCTGAAAGGAATGATTGAGAAATATTTTTATGCAAATTAATGAAAATGTATTCAAGCTATTTTGATATATTCAAGCATTGATTTTTCGGAATTTGAACTGTACTCATTTTACTATTACATCTGATAAAATTGGAATTCTTCTTTCATTTATTGGAGAACATTTTCAACAATTATTTTTATTTTTTGTTTTTGATTGGCTCTCAGTGCTAGATTGCCCCTTGAGCTTAACTTTTAGAATAAGAAAGGGTTGAGGTAATTTTTATATTAGGGGAGAACATATTTTGCTCATGACAATATTTTTTATGTGAAGGTTTGTGAAAATTAATATCACAATTCGAAAAAACTCACCCATCCTCATTATTACCCCAACAAAACCCAAAATTCGACCAGATAAAAAAGCCAAGTTAGTTTGCCGGCTATAAATTAAAAAAAACATAAAAAAAAACAATCTGCACCATCGCCTCCCCAACAGGAACTTGCCCCCTTTGGTAATAGGAGTCTCGCAGGGCTGGTTAACATGAGGGAAAATCAGTAACACACGATAAAAAGGTTTTTGGAAAAAGTTCCAGACTGACGTTAAGCTCAATCTAGGAAACACAATTTAAGGGTTGTAGAATGTTAAAAAAAGGTTATTTCAAACATTCTGTCTTGAAAAAGAATATACCTTAAAGGAAACAACAAGAAATGGCTTTAAATATAATGGACAGAAATTTTTTGGATGGAATCATTATTTTCGGAAGTTTAAAAACCAAAACTTTAACAACAAAACGCCGAAAGGCCCCTAGTGGGCCCAACCAAGAGCCAAAACTCAAGGGCTAGATTTTGACGTACGCAGCAAAGCATTTATGGCCCGCTGATGCTAAATGAAAAAAAGACTTCCCAAAAAAAAAGGCACAAAAGGGATTAAAAATTAAAGTAAAAATTCTTAAAAAAACCCTTTCAAACTGTGTTAAAGGTTTTTAATGCAAGATCCACAATTTGTTTTTGTTTTGGGGTTTGGGGTTTTTCCGAGAAAGTGAATGGTAAGGAAAATTTTTTTTGGAAAACAAAACCCATGAAAGAAGTACTTACAAAAATAATTATGTTAAATTTGAGGGGTGAGTGTAGGTTGGCTACCTGGCAAAGCGGCAGGAATACAGTTTGGGGAATTTGGGATCCTACAACTAGACAGTTCCCTTCTCCTCACTTAAATGATGAAAGCCTGCCTTCAACATTTAACCCAAATGCCTTCACACCCACCCAACGTACCAAAACACACTTCCCCCAGTAACCATCAAAACCTCATCCCTTATGAATTTTCCCACTCCCTCCAGTCCACACACTTTGAAGAGGGAGTTAAAGGGGTGATAATGGCAGTGCCTTGTTCAGAGAGCTTTAGGTCAGGAGTTTCTTATGTCAAAAAATTTACCCATTAATCTTATTGCAAGTGAGTCATTTTCTGTCTTTTTCTTTAGGTCATGTGAATTTCCCAGAGGTCAAAAGGTTCAGAACGTGGATAGAATGTTCATTCTACAGATGAAGGTCGGGTTGCCTTTGGGAGAAAATGGGGGGCCTTCTCTAGGTTTATTAGACACATCTCATCTCATCATGTTATCTTTGTTCGTGCAATCATTTACTGGACTGACGGAAATGGCGAAAAGGCAGCACAAGCAAAGCAGGTTAGGAACAGTAACAGGTTTGAGAACACTAAGCGTACAAAAGCAGCACACTTAGGGATTACTTTTATATAAAAGTAAGTCCACAAATATATAACCGTCAGAAAATGGACCCCTTTTTTTAAGGACCCTTGTGTAAAACATGATAAAAAAAAGCACCCGAGTACTAGTCCTTTGTTATCAAATGTATGTTTTGAATATATTAGGAAAAAGTAGTTTGATTAATGGATCATAAAAAACAACCCAAAAAAAACCAAAACAAACAAAAAACAATCAACACAAAAAGAACCAAACCCAAAAGCAGACCTCACATTTCCACAAACCCGGGTTGTTCATTAGCAGTTTTCGCGAAAGTAAGTTTGAGGTTCCCGACACATTTCATGAGGGAAAAGTGCAGGTAAAAAAACCACGACCAAAAAATGTGTTTTCCCTTGCAGGTTTGCAGAAGGAAGGCGTCCATTGGACATAATCGGTAATAAACAGGCTGTTAAAGTGGCCCCTTTAATAAGAAGGTTCCCCAAAGAACACAGTAAACCCTTCCGCAGAGAATATGAAAGGGCAAAGCATACTTTACCTCAAAAATCGGAGGGCGATGCCAATGTTCCTTTAAGTGAGTCAAAATGATTTTGATTGCCCACAATCTTTCATTGTTTGAGATATATTCAAACAACCACCATGCTTTGGGGTTTTAAAAAGGGTTTTATTCACCATGAAATCTTACGTGTTTTTGCAAACGACCGAAGGTAATGCGTTAGTACATAAGGTCAGTTTTTGGTTCAAGTAAGCTTTTAAAAAGATTTCAGTCACTGTTATTTTTCTTATAATGAAAAAAAGAAAATTGGCTATAAACAAATCCGTGTATTCGCAATGTTTTTTTGGGGATTATGGTTTTTAAATCTTTAATATTCTTATTCTTTGAATCATTGTTGTTTATGATTTATTGTTTTATGCATTTATCAAATTTTGATTTTATAGGAAATTTTCAATGGCCTTTGTGTTGTTTTTAGTAGCTAAGGAGGTTTTTTCTTTAACCTGGGCATTTGGTTCGATAGGTTTTTTTAAAAAAGCTTCAACTCATTTTCTAAACAATTTCCCACTTTTTGGTTTACTCCGCATTCGATAGGGAGGTACAGAAAAATGAATGGGTGTGTGTGTGGTGTGTGTTTTATGTGAGGCGCGCCACGCCTCGTGTGTAAACGTCACGGTAATGGGGAACTTTTTGTTATATTGTTCATACTGTTTTCCACCTTAATCCCAATTTATTAGTGAACTTTGAAAAAAACACAACACACCCAACAAAAAACAAACAAACCAAAACACCACACACACTCACACCCCACCTCCAAACTCACACAACCATCCATTAAAAAAGACAAAACAGGACAAAAAAAAACATCCCCAACAAAAAACCCAAACATACGAACACGCAACGAAATCAGGGGATGAAGAAAACAGACGATGTAATCAATAATTTTCAGTACAGCGCCCTGGGTCCAAGGGGACGTACTGAGGAAAAATCAAGGGAATTATCAAACAGTGGGTCACTGGCTTGATTAGAATCATGGGCAGATGAGCTCGCATTGTCGTTTTGTTGTCATAATGGAGGGTTCATTTTGGCAAAATATAGAATACCCAATACTAGCCATCAGTCAGCCCCCAAAGCAACCAAATTTAAAAGTTGTAGGGCTAAGCTATTTAATAACTAGGTTTGGCAATAAGGTTTTCCTAAAAAATCTTTTTGATTTCTTTCCCCCTGACAAGTAATGAATTTGGGGTTAAAAGGTTTCAATTGTTGTAGTAATGGATCAAACAAAATTGAAGTGAATCTTTCAATAAAAATGGTTTTCGTTATGTTTAAATCTTTTTGGTCAAAACTGAATATTAGTGGTTGTTTTATTCATCATGAGAAAGCCCCCCACCCAAAAAAGGCTCAATTACCTAAACCAAACAAAAAAACTCCCTAAAGCTCCCCCAAAAACCCCCAAACAAACAAACCCAACCCCCAACCTCAACTTTTCACGTATGTTTTGTCTGTCGCAATTCACTTTTGGAATAAAATTGCAAATAACAGCATTATTTTAATTTGCATGGTTAATTGTCATTCTTTTAAACTTTAAGTTGTTCCAAAAGCAAAAACGCAAAGCCACATTTTCAACGGTTCTTTTGCATAAAATCGGTTCAGAAGGAACGACAATTCTAAGACAAGAGTAGCAACCTTTAAATCAGTATCCGAAATGACCCGGTCTGATTATTGTTAAAACAATTTTCTTTAGCATTTTCCTTGTCGAAAATGTCCAATTGATTATGAAAGTTTAGATGAAAGAGGGTGAGAAAGGGGCAGAGAGGCATTTAAGAAAAGAAAGAGAGATTACAAATTTTAACAAATTTTTTATTTTTGGTAATATTTTTGCCATTTGCTTTGTTTTATTCCAAAGTAACTTTGGGGGAAAAATTAAGAAATTATGGGGAAGTTTTCTTGAAGAAAGAGAAAAGAGGGAGAGATGAAGAGGGGATAGGAAATGACGAAGAGAGAAAGAGACCTGGATGGTTTTTACAATGATTGTATTAGTTCGGTGTGGGTCCTTTTTCGTCTTTATTTCTCACTTGACAAGTTTCCATTTCAATCCCATTTAAATTTGCAAGATTCGAAACCCAAGGCCTATGGCCATTCTTACTGTGTTTTTTGTATTTTCTTTTTTTTTACGCATGAAAACCATCAAAACGACCATTGGTTTCAAGGTTTATTTATTCACCCCAGCATTTTCACGGTCTTGGGTTTTTTCTTCCTGCCAGTTCCGCTTCTGGGTTGGTTCGTGGTGAGAAAATACGCGCAGGTTGTAGTGAATGATCTCTGGGGGGGGGATTTTTCTTTAAAAAAGAGGAAAAAAGGGGGGTGTTCCGGGAAAAGGGAAAGGGAATTTGGGGGGGAGGGGGTTAGGGAAAAAAAATTTTTTTAAAGGGAAATTTTAGGGGGGGGAAATTTTGGGGGAATTTTTTGGGGGGAAAAAAAAGGGGGAAAAAAAGGGTTTAAAAAAGGGGGGAAAAAAAAGGGGAAGTTAAAAAATTAAAAGTAAAAAAAAGGATGGGGGAGGGGGGGGGAGGGATAAAGGGAGTAGGGGGTTTTTGGAAAAAGAAGGGGAAAAGTTTTTTTGGGGGGGGGAAAAAGGGGGGGGGGAAAAGGGAAAGGGAAATTAAAGGGAAAAGGGGCTTAAAGGGGGGGAAGGAAAAGGGGGGGAAAGATATAAAACAAATTTTTAGAGGAAAAAAGGAGATGAAAAATTGGGGGAAAAAGGGTTTTAAATTAGGTTTAAAAAAGGGGAAAAGTAGGGGAAAAAAAAAAGGGGAAAAAATGGGTTTAAAGTTTGGGGAGGGGAAAATTTAGAGAAGAAAATTTTTTTTTTAAAATGGGAAAAAAAGGGGGGGGGGTTTTGGGAAAGGGGGAAAAAGGAGTGAAAATTTTGGGAAAAGGGGGGAAAACAGGAAGAAGGGGGGTAAAATAGGGAAGGGGAAAGAAAGGGTAAAGGGGCGGGGGAAAACCAAAGGGGGGTGTTATTTGTCGGCCCCGTTTTTGGGGGGTTTTGTGGTGGTTATGGGGAAAAAACTTTTTTAGGTGATTTTATTTTTATTTCCCCCTTTTTCCCTTTTTTTCTTAAAAAAAAACCTTTAAAAGGGGGGAAAAGCCCAAAATTTTAGAAATATTTTAAATTTTTTTCTTATGTATAAATTGAAACTCATTTAAAAAAGGGTTAGGAAAAACTGGGCCCTTTTTCGTGGGGGTGCAATTTTTGTTTTAAAAATTTTTCCCAAACGGGGAAAATTTTTTTTGTTGGGGGGGGGCCCGGGCCCGGCAAAATCCCTTTCCTTTCCCTTACGGTTTTTTTGGGGGGAAAAAGCCCCCCAAACCCCACAAACTTTTAAAAAAAATTTCTTTTCTGCTTTTTGAGTTTTTTGTTGTTATTTTGGGGATGGGTGGGGAGTTTTTTAAAATTGGTATGTTAGAAATGGGGCCAGGATTTTTTAAAAAGACTTTATTTTAACAACGCAAAAAAACAAACAACACTAGCAGCCGGCTACTCCTCAAAGGTCTAGTGAAAGGAGGGAAAAATAATGTCCAGCTTCAGATAGAACTCGAACCCTCAACTCTTTCTTCCCTCCCCACTCTCCCCCTTCCTCCAGGTCACGCTCAGCAGCTGACTGGCTACATTCCCTATGAATGTGAATGGATGGCGCTGCTCTTGTGGCGACGTTCTCTCCAGGGAGAGCATCTCGAATTGCATGCAAAGAAATCTTGAGGCGGCTTACAGTGGTGTACAATACAATGCAAGGTGTAATTTCCCAGTGACGTGGCTTTTCTTTCCTGAACTGTTCGTGATGCCGCATGAGTTATCAGGGTTACAGGAAGCACCTGGACATTCCTGGAAGATGTATACACTAGAAACATTGAATGCAGTTTAAAAAAAAAGATTTACTGAGCCTCTCTGCTTAAGAGGAGAGTAAAGGTGTGTGTGTGTGTGGCCTTCACTCAATTTTTGTAAAAGTGGATGTTAACATTTTTAAAATGGCTTGCGACCTTTTTAATTTATTAGTTTTTTAAAAATAAATATATTTCATTGTTTTGTTGATTATTTCACTATATAGCTGCTCCTTCCATGCTGAACGCCTGTATTTTCAATTTCTGGTCATACTGATAATATTTAAAATTTAATCAGGGTAGGTTTATTCTCCTGTTGAATATAATTCGAAACCTCCATATACCAAAAGGGGTTAAAGGAACTCAATCTTGAAACCTTGTTAGTGTAGGCCATAGGCTAGTCTCCATGTTCCTTACACAACATTTTCCACAATTGGTGACCTGCTGGACATGCGATCTTTTGAACTCTGTGGATTGGTTGTCTTTGGGTGGGCACAGAAGAACAGAGGACACAGCAGACCTCTGGTCAGTGGAGAAGGAAATTAACTCCCTTGATCCATGCACTACTACTGTATATGGCCTTTCAGTTCTTTTCCAGGTTTAAGGAAGACACACACACACACAAACACACACACACACAAACACACATACACACACACTCTCTCTCTCTCTCTGTCTCTCTGTGAGTGTGTGTGTGTGTGTTTGTGTGTGTGTGTGTGAAGAACCTTCCTCTAAAGTTTACATTGATACTGACTTCAGACCTGATAATCTTTCGGAGGCCAGATCCCATGTTTAAAAAGACGCAGACCATTTTGTACACATGTTAAAACCCCATCTATATTTTGCAGCTGAGTAAGCCAGCTATGTTGGGGGACATGGCTGACATCAACACTCCCTGTACACATTCAGTCTGGAAAGGGCAAGGTTCTGCCAGGTTCAACTTGCCCACAACACACCCTGAAAACTTGAGACGGATATGATACCCAATGATTCCTCAGGGAATGAAGAGAGAAGTGAAGTCAATTGACAATCATGCTGGTTCTGATCTAATGTACATTGTACACCAAGCAATGGCTTTGTTGCAGAATTAGATTGGGTGACACCCCCATGTTGCAGTAGTGACCATCATCACAGGTTTTCAATGACAGTGCCATAGAAATATGCAGACTTTGAGGCTTGACACTATGGCGACTAAAACAGACATTACACCTTTACCTTCATTTTAAGCCTCCTCGGTTATTGCTAATTCTTTTTTAAACATATAAAAATTATCTTTTAAGAAAAGAGTTCACTTGTAATTATCATGCACTGGTAGGAACCAAAAAAATCAGAATCAGCTTTTAGCTACTTTGACAAGCAAACCCATGCAGTTCACTTCAGCTGCTAGTTCTCTACTCCATGTTTGTGATCTGTGGCACATGTCCTGAAATCTCATTGGCTCGTGCTGCAGCATAACTCACAAGGATAGGTTGTCGACCTGACATGCGATTTCGGAAACTTGGAAGGCCATTTCCCTTTGAAGGGAGGCGGAAATGGAAGGAAGGTAAGCCACACTGATCAGGGACAAGAAACTAGAAACTTCTCTCCCTTGATTTATTTTCCTATTCACGTGTTTGCAGTCTTTGTGACCTTAGGGAGTGACAGAACAGAGTTTTATTGTCACAAATGTAGCTTTTTGTTTGTTTGCAGTCAGTTCTTTAGATGCAATCAAAGTTTTCCCTAAAGATACTACGGAATTGTTTTCATGGGTTTTACACATGCTGAATGTGTTTGCATTTGTATTTTCTTATGAGGAAGGATTGATACGAGCCAGCGTTTAGAGAGACAGTCTCACAGATGATCAGAGAGACAGATAAACAAAAACAGAAAAACAAAGCGCCAGAGACAGTACATGAAAACGTAAATGATCAGGCAGCAAACATGCACAAAGAAAGTAACACAAACATATGAACAAAGGGCAACACAATTTAAGACCTTTAAAATTATCATCAGCATCAGCAGTATCTTGACCAAAATAGTTGTCAGAGGGAGGACACACAGGATGCATTGGTACCTTTAGAAACTATGACATGATCAATGAGATATAATGCAAGATTGTAGTGAAGCATAATAAATGGTTTAGACAATCAAAAGTGATTGCATGTACTCATTGTGTGATAGGTAGATGTATTAATGACCATGTTTCTTAAGGGAGTGAGAAAGAGAGATGAATGAATTGATTGATTGATTGATAATCTTTATTTTGAAAGGTAAGAGACACTTTTTTCATCCCGCATATGCCCTAAATAGTTATTATCATTAATGATGGGAAATAGTAATTTCGAGTAAACTTACAGTAAAAAAGCTACTATCCTAAAAACAACAATAGCAACAAAAAGAAAACTAAACACCAACAAAAAATATACAGAATAAGAAAAAAACCTCCCAAAAACTGAGAGAGAGAGAGAGGAAAGAGAGAGAGAGAGAGAGAGAGAGAGAGGGGGGGGGGGGGGAGGGGTATGGCCCAGACAGATTTGCAGAAAGAAATCCTTACAGAAAAAATAAACACCAGCCAATACAGTATGTGACATAATTCCTTCTAATTTAAACCAACTCACTGTCATGCCTATCCTTTTTATCCATTCTACATTAAGAATTATTCTGATTCCTTTTCACTGTGCACTGCATTGATAAACAACAAAGTTGACATGTTGATCCTCTACAAAGTGTTGCTCTGCCTGTGTTGGCCTATCAGCTCTCCCCTCTAAAATCTAGCTCTGCATTTCCCTTCAGCACAATCTGCCCTATGCTGCTTCATCCTTACATGTCCCCATGTTCCTGATTGGTTCATGGTGCGGCATAAATCACAGTGATTGGATGTTGACTTGGCACGTGATCTGTGGAGCTCAGCAGGGTTATTTCTTGTCAGGATGGCTTGAAGTGAAATACAAAAAAAGGGAGGCAAGCAAGATTTTAAATGCATGAGCAGACTACCTTGTTTGGTTCAGTTTTCAGTATAAATACTTGTACTTGGCAAACATACATTCAAACAGATGACAAGCTCATATTATTCTATTCACTGGTTTGTTCATCTATCTATCTATCTATCTATCTATCTATCTATCTATCTATCTATCTATCTATCTATCTATCTATCTATAACATTTTTTCTGCTTGAAGTACTTGGCCCATGGTAAGTTAATTAATTGTTTATGTAGTATAGTCAGGTATATGTCAGAGTATCCAGTTTTGAAATGCTGCATTTAAAAAGTTTTTTTTATGTTTACTGTGGTTAGGCTTTTTTGTATGGTTTATTTGTAGTTGTTTTTTCCTTTCCTTTATAAACCTTTTTGAATCCTCAGATTATTCTGTATATATATTCTTTATTACCTGTTTGTCATCAGTCTTGTGGGTAACTGATAAATGAAACATGAAAACTGTAAGTTAAACGACTCTGTTTTTTTTTTCCCAGAGTGTAACTTTGTCATTTGGAGAGTGTTTTTTTCTGTAGAATTTTGGCAGGGACAAATCCGTCTTGCCTTAATGTTTTTCTCCTTTTTTGTCCATGCAGCTAAAACTGAAAATGATGAATGCTTAGTATGGCCCATCATGCTATATGGCTGTGAATCCTGGGCACAAAGAAAGGTAAAAAAAGGTAAAGGTGTCCCATAACCTATGTTGGGGTCAGAGACCTCGGCTTCTCTGGGAGCCAGCATATTATTGAGGCCGCTGCCTATCTCCTCTCCCTATCAGCTTTTCCTTCCCTGACCCTAAAGAGGGCAGGTACCCATTTACAACTGGTTGAACTGGGGGACTACTGAAGCCAAGGTGCCCATACCTTACATATCCATATGGTAACCATGCTTGATGCTGCTTAACATTTGCTTGGGGAAATCCAGTGCACTGACCACTGACTTATCCCGTCCCCCCCCACAGAAAAAACGATAAGAAAGTGCCTGTGTATATGTTGGACAGATAAAAGAATCAAATGAAAGCATAGTAAACAAACTACTTCGAAATGAAAGAATAAAATAAATTAATAAATGATAGGTCAGGTCAGAGACTCCCTCTGCTACTGGTAACCATGTAACCCAGTACCACCTGCCACATGTGGGGAGTAAACCCAACCAAAAAATCCGACCTGGAGAGGGATGGGCTCCGCCAGGTTTGATTTGCCCAAGATACACCCATGAAAAAGACAGCCAGAATCTCCATACCGGATCGGTCGTCGCCCGGGTAACCAAGGACCGCGCCTTCTGTTGCTCATCAGGACAGATGTCGAAAGTATGCTACTGATGTAAAACGCAGCAAAATTCGTGCCAGAAACAACACCATCATTGGCACATGGAATGTACGGACACTAAGAGCTGCAGGCAAAGTGGAAGAACTGACACATGAGATGTCCAGATATCAATGGCACATCCTTGGGCTCTGCGAAGTCAGGTGGAAAAACATGGGAGAAACAACGACCCAGGAAGACCACAAATTATACTACAGTGGAAAACAGGATAAACATGAACACGGCGTGGGGTTTCTCGTTCACAAAGACACCGTGAACACCGTCATGAGCTGTCAGCCTGTGTCCAGCAGACTTATTACCATCCGCCTGAGAGCAACCCCCTTTAACATAACTGTAGTACAGGCATACGCCCCTACATCAGACTGCACAGATGAAGCCGTAGAAGAATTTTATGACCAGCTACAAGAGGTTCTGAATCAAACACCCAAGAAAGATATCCTCGTTGTGCAAGGTGACTGGAACGCCAAGGTAGGAGAAGATGCATGGAAAGACTGGGAGGGCGTTTGTGGGCCACATTGTAATAACCAATCAAATGAAAGAGGCTTGAGACTCCTGGAGTTTGCCAGTAACAACCACCTCCAGCTAGTGAATACACTTGGCCCACACAAGAAATCCAGAAAATGGACATGGCATAGCCCAAATGGAGAACACCACAACCAAATAGATTACATCATGGTGAAAAGACGGTTTCAGTCTAGCGTTAACATCGCACAGACACGAAGTTTTCCAGGAGCAGACATAGGGAGTAATCATGATCTTGTGATGATGACTTTCCGACTACGTCTAAAGAAAATCCACAAGCGGAACAACATCAGGATCAAATTTGACCTCGAGAAGCTGAATGACCCAGAGGTATTAGAACTTTTTCAAGCAAGGATAGGTGGAAAGTTTGCAGCACTCACTGTGATAGACTCAGACATAGATACACTGACGAATAGTTTCAATACAGCAGTGACTGAAACAGCAAACGAGCTTCTTGGCAAACACCGACCAGTCAAAAAACCATGGGTCACACCTAACATCCTACAACTATGCGACAAGCGTAGAGAGTTGAAGAAAAAGAAAAATGAAACAAAAGAAAGAGCAGAACAATATAGGGCAGTCAACAAAAGAATCAGGAAGTCCATGACGGAGGCAAAAGAGAAATGGATCGGTGAACAGTGCCAAGACATTGAAGAGAACATCAAGAAAAACAATAGCAAGAAAGCATATCAGCTGGTGAAAGACCTGACTAGCACGAAACAGAGAAAAGGTTTAACAATCCAAGACAAAAATGGGAAGTGTCTCACTGACGACCAGGATATTCTGAACAGATGGACAGAATACTGCTCCGACCTGTATAACTATAGAACCGCAGGGGATCCAGAAGTCCTTAATGTACCCGAAAGCAAAGACACAGACAGTCACCCTATCCTCCGAGAAGAAGTGGAAACAGCAGTCAGATCGCTGAAAAAGGGGAAGTCAGCAGGGGCTGACAACATTCCAGCTGAGTTGGTCCAAGCTGGAGGGGAAGCCATGATCAGCGCCCTACTAAGAATCTGCAACAAGATCTGGCAGACAGGAAAATGGCCAACACCATGGACACAGTCACTCATCATCACCCTCCCCAAGAAAGGAAATCTACAACAATGCCATATTTACCGCACAATCAGCCTCATATGTCACCCAAGCAAGGTCATGCTGCAGATAATATTGAATAGACTGAAGCCACAAGCAGAGACCATCATTGCTGAGGAACAAGCAGGTTTCAGAGCAGGGCGCAGCACAACAGAACAGATATTCAACCTCAGAATACTATGTGAGCGGTACCTTCAACATCACCAAGACCTTTACCACGTATTTATCGATTTTAAGAAGGCATTTGACAGGGTGTGGCATGCAGCTTTGTGGGCAACCATGAATTTGTACAGCATCAATGCAAACCTGATCAGAGTCATCAAACAGCTGTACAGCGAGGCCACCAGTGCAGTGTACTACAACAACAACATTGGAGAATGGTTTCGAACAACAGTTGGAGTAAGGCAGGGCTGTCTACTCTCACCCACTCTTTTCAACATCTTCCTTGAGAGAATCATGGCTGATGCACTGGAACATCATGAAGGATCAGTCAGCATTGGTGGCAGAACGATCACAAACCTCCGCTTCGCAGATGACATTGATGGAATAGCAGGATCAGAAAAAGAGCTTGCCAGCCTAACAGAACACTTGAATAAGGCCTCCAAAACATACGGCATGGAAATCAGTGCAGAGAAGACAAACTGATGACTAATAACACCAACGGCATTAGCACTGATATCAGGGTTAATGACCAGAAGCTGGAAACAGTTCAAAGCTTCAAGTACCTGGGAGCCATTGTATCAGACCAGGGATCCAAGCCAGAAGTAGTATGCAGGACTGCACAGACAATAACAGCTTTGTCAAAACTAAACACCATCTGGAGAGATAAGAATATCTCACTTATCTCCAAGATCAGACTAATGCGCTCCCTTGTCATATCCATATTTCTGTATGCCTGTGAATCATGGACCCTGACTTCAGATTTGGAGAGAAGAGTACAGGCAGTGGAGATGAGATGCTTTCGGAGACTCCTTGGCATCTCCTACAAAGACCACATAAGCAACGAAAGCGTGCATAACAGAATCCAGCAAACCATTGGACCCTATGAGAACCTTCTAACGATCGTGAAAAAGCGTAAACTTAAATGGTATGGGCATGTCACAAGATCCCAAGGAATTACAAAGACAGTTTTGCAAGGCACTGTCCAAGGAGGACGAAGAAGAGGCAGACCAAGGAAGAGCTGGGAAGATAACATCAGCGAATGGACAGGCCTAGAACTCAACAAAACCCTGAGAAAGGCAGAACAGAGAGAGGAATGGAGGGAACTGGTTGTTGAGTCTTTGAGGGTGCCCCCACGGTCGTCAGACTACGGGACAGATAGATAGATAGATAGATAGAATAAATGATATAGCTACATTATCCTTGAACAGGTTACTTGTGAGTTACTTTCATTGTATTTCCTGAGCTATTTCTAGTGCATTTGCACTGAAGACCTTGGTTTATAGTCTCATCCGAAGGACTAGTACTAAGAACTGTTTGTGAGGTAGCATAAATTATTGGGTCCTGTGCTTGCAGCTTGACATTTTGTGGAAGAATTATACACTTGAAGCATTGAATGCAGTGTTATAGGTTACTACATCTCGTTTCCTTTACAAGAAAGTGAAGGGGTGGAGCAGGGGTGGGAGTGTAGGCAAGTATCCGAATGTTTATAAATGCCCTGATATAATTTCATCATGACCTTTCACCTGACATAAATCTCTCCGATTGGTTGGCAGCTTGACATGTGATCTTTGGAACTCTGTTGTGGAGAAGTTGTCTGTGGGTGGGGACAGAGGGACAGAAGACATAGGAGATCAATGGAAAGAAAATAGACTGGCTGTATTCATGCACTGCTGCCATATATCACCTTCCAGATTATTTTAAATCTTAAGTTTTAGGTAACTACGTATGTTTCAGTGTGTTTGGTATGTATGTATGTATGTATGTATGTATGTATGTATGTATGTATGTATGTATGTATGTATGTATGTATGTATGTATGTATGTATGTATGTGTGTGTGTGTGTATGAAAGTCAAAGTCAAACTTTTTTTTCCAGATGGTACATTGTATAAGCATTGCAATTGCTTGCTTGCTGCGGCGTGCGTGTGTGTATGTATGTGTGTGTGTGTGTGGTGTGTGTGTGTGTGTGTATGTGTGTGTGTGTGAGCGCACACGTGTGTGTGTGCGTGTGCGTGTGTGTGTATGTGTGTATTTAAGAAGATCCTTCTCTTGGAGTTAACTGTCGTACTGACGCAATTCTCATAAAATCCTTTAGATTGGACACCAAACTGAGAAACTAGAATGTCAACAGCAAGACGCCATCTTGCACACACGTTAAACCCCATCTAACCTTTGTAGCTAAATAGGCCAGCTATGTCTGGTGGTATGAATGGCACAAACATACCCAGCACACACCCTGTGACCTGGAAATTGATGTGTTCCACGCTAGATATACTGCCAGAAATGTTCAGGGCACTGCCACAACATTTCCTTCAAGAATTCTTTGGGAAGTTTAACAAAGTCAAGCTACAGTACCACTTGTTCTGATCCAGT
>CM054138.1:2374007-2445332 GCA_028751875.1 Rapana venosa | reverse complement strand
TTTATTTTATATATATATTTTATAAAATATAATATATATATTATATATATATATATTAATATATAAAATTATATATATATGGAGACATAGAATAAAAACCTAATCAGTGATAAAACCATACAAATCAAACAAGTATGTGTGTGCGCGTGTGTGTGCGTGTGTACGTGCGCGTGCGTGCGTGCTTGTGTGCGTGCGCGGGCCCCGCGCGTGCGTGCGTGTGTGTGTGCGCGCACGCGCGGGCGCACGTGCGCACATGTAAGTGCTATACCATTAGTTTCTTTTTTTTTTTTTCTTTTCTTTCCTTTTTTTTTCTAAAGAAAGACATGAATATCTCTTTTTGTTGTGGAATTTTATTAGATTTCACTTGTTTGTTTCCCTGTTTGTTATTGTTTTTGTTGCTTTGCTTTGTTCGAAATGAGATGTATCGTTTTAATAGCATGATGGAATAAGGGCAAAACTGGATGCAAAACAGCACATGAAAATTTAACCTTGCCTACCCTTGCCTTGTCTTGTCTTGCCTCCCCCCCCCACCCACCCCCGCCCCCTCTCTCTTCCTCTTTCTCCCCCCTCTCTCTCTCTGACTCATGGGGTGATGTATGTATGCACCTTGTTCCTTTGTGCGTCACTTAAAAAAAAAAAAGTCAGGGTTATGTGTTTATGGACTTATATACCTATTAATTTTTTTTGGTTGTGGGTTTGGACTTTGTGGCTTTTTTCTCAGCATCTTTTTTTGTGTTGCTGTTTAATTTTGGAGTTGTATGTATATGTACGCACGCAGAACACCTTTGCGCAAAATGTTAAAACCCGTTCCGCTTTTCAGAAGAGTAGGCCATTATGTGCCAGTGTGAACGGATGACAAAACGTTGAAAAACTGCATACACACGCGAGGACTGGATGCATGTAAGAAAGCACATGACTTGCTTATTCCATTATCCTCGAAATGAAATGATAAAATACTGTCACATATAATAAAAACGTCATTAAATCAACCATCATTTTTACGCAGATGACTCTCAGATTCAAGGCAGTGTTACTCCTGAAAAATCTGCCTTCTCTCCTGGCAAAAAATGGCCCACTGCTTTGAAGATATTCAAAATTGGATGACACAGAACAAATTACAGCTAAATGCAGATAAAACCGAAGCCATGCTTTAGGGACAAAACACAAACTCTCTTCCATTACAAAGCTTCAATAGAATTTGGCAATGCATCAGTCCCTCTATCCACTGCTGTGAAGTACCTAGGTGTTGTTATCGACAACACACTCTCTATGCAAAAATTCATCACCCAAACCTGCCAGTGCTAACAAGATGGAAAGAGCATTTTCAGGAGGTCTTGAATCGACCAGCCCCAGAGGAATGACCTCAGCTGGAGCCAGGGGACCCTCTCGACATCAATATTGGAGAGATCACCAAGACAGAGATCCGAAAGGCCATCAGCAGCTTGAAGAACGGCAAGGCCGCTGGCATTGACAACATTCCGGCAGAAGCCTTGAAGGAAGGGGGTAGTGACATCGTTGACGAGTTACACCACTTGCTCAACCTGATCTGGACAACTGGGGAGGTGCCAGCAGAATGGAAGAAGGGCCTGCTTGTGAAGCTCCCCAAGCACGACGACCTCTCCCAGGGTGAAAAGTGGCGAGGTATCACCCTGTTGTCCATCCCCAGCAAAGTCCTCACAAGAGTCATCGTGGACCGAATGAAAGATGCTCTCGACAAGACTCATCGAGATGAACAGGCAGGCTTCAGAAAAGAACGTTCCTGTACCGACCAGATTGCGACCCTCAGAATCATCGTGGAACAGTCCATAGAATGGCAGTCACCTCTCTACGCCTGCTTCATCGATTTTGAGAAGGCTTTTGACAGCGTGGACAGACAAGCAATCTGGAACATCCTTCTCCACTATAGTGTGCCATCAGAGTTTGTCAACATCATAAGACAACTTTACGAAGGATTCTCCTGCCAGGTCATCCACGGTGGAAGACTCTCCGACAGCTTCGGGGTCTCTTCCGGCGTCAGACAGGGCTGCTTGTTGTCTTCACTCCTCTTCCTTGTGGTGCTGGACTGGGTGACAAGGACGGCCTACGCAAGTTCCGGGAAAGGTATCCAATGGACCCTCATGACAAAGCTGGAAGATCTCGATTTTGCCGATGACCTGGCTCTGCTATCCCACCGCCTGCAGCACATCCAAAGCAAAGTCACTGCCCTAGATACCACAGCTAGACGTGTTGGCCTCAGGATCATCAAGAGAAGACCAGCTACTGCGTACCAACAACCAGCAAGAGGCTCCTGTCACCAAACTCTGGGAAAGCAGTAGAGGATGACAGTGAATTTGTGTACCTGGGCAGTAAGATCAGCCAGACAGGAGGCACAGACGAAGACATCAAGGCAAGAATAAAGAAAGCACGCCAAGCATTTGCCATCTTGAAACCCGTATGGAGAACAAATGCGATCTCCACAACCACCAAGCTCAGGATCTTCAACTCCAACGTGAAGTCTGTGAAGTCTACGGGTCAGAAACTTGGCGGGTCATCAACACCAGCTCCTCCAAGATCCAGACCTTCATCAACGGATGTCTCCGGCAGATCCTTCATCTCAGATGGTTCGACAGAGTGTCAAGTACCGACCTGTGGATGAGGGCGAACCAACAGCCTATGGAAGTTCAAGTAAGGCGGCGAAAGTGGCGTTGGGTCGGCCACACCCTACGGAAGGAGCCTTGCAACATCACCAGACAAGCGCTCGAGTGGAACCCGCAGGGGAAAAGGAAGAGAGGGCGCCCCAAACAGACCTGGAGGAGAAGCCTGCATAGTGAGCTGAGAGACTCCAGCCTGACATGGGAAGAGGCCAAGACGCTTGCCAGAGACAGGAGAAGGTGGAGGGACGCTGTTGAGGCCCTATGCTCCGCTAGGAGCTATAAGGAATAAGAAGAAGAAACCTGCCAGTCGTGCTACTATCAGTTACAGCGTATTAGTGCAATTCGAAAGTACCTGTCCACCGATGCAACAGCCAAACTTGTCACTTCTTTCATTCTTTCACGTCTGGACTATTGCAATTCTCTTTTGTCTGGTCTGCCAGCATCATCTATCCACTCCCTTCAACGTATACAAAACTCCGCAGCTCGACTAGTTCTCAGAAAGAAAAAATCGGAGCACATTACCCCCCTCTTGCGATCTCTCCACTGGCTGCCTGTGCCACAGAGAGTAGAAATATAGATCAGTACCCTCTGTTACAAATGTTCTCCACAAAACTGCACCCTCCTACCTCTGTGAATGTCTTAACCTGTACACTCCTTCACGTTCCCTCCGCTCTGCTGCAGATACCTTGTGCTTACGAATACCTAAATTCAACCAGTCTACTGTTGGCCGCCGCTCTTTCTCTATTTCGGGTCCATCGACCTGGAATGAGCTCCCTCTCTCTCTTCGCCAGAAGCCTAGCTATGACACTTTTAAATCAAGCCTCAAGACATATTTATTTCAAACCTAAGATTTCCCCCCTCCTGTCTCATATCAGAACTATCCCACCCTTCACTAACCTATGTCCTATCACCCTGCTAAAGTATATGGCCTGTGTGTGTGTGTGTGTGTGTGTGTGTGCTTTTGAAAAACATTTGACTATTGCAATTTTATTTCATAGATTTGGTCTGCAGTACCATGTTTGTAATATCTGTTCGAACTATTGATTATTTGTCATTGGTTGTATGACTGTAAAATTAGGTCGAATGCATGGGCTTTGATTTGTCTTTGCAAGATATAGCGCTATATAAGTTCCATTTATTATTATAATTATTATTATAAAATAAAATAAAACCCTGGGAGGTTAGAACCATCACCCAGACGCCCGTTACAGGGGATCCCCCCCCCCCCCCCCCTACAGTTAAACATCACTGCAGACTCCACTCCCTCAAAAGTCTTCCGGATGAGACTATACACTAAGGCCCTGTGTGCAAACGCAAGTAGACCATCTTGCGAACACGTTAAAACCTGTTCTGCCTTTTGGAAGAGTAGGTCACTCATGCCAGTAAGAACGGATGACAAAACAGAAGTGCATGCACACAGGTATTGTGTTTAGACATTATCCCCGAATCCGAATCCGGCTACCTTAATGGTGGGCACAAACGTTGCATACGCAAAAAATCAACCCAACATCAACCCCACCCTGAGAAGCGAAATAAAACACTGCAGTTTCAAGCAGGTGCCTTGAGAAAGTTGAACCTTGAGGTGCAGGGCCCCTCTGGCTGGTGGCTCCATGGCGGCCTGATATTGATGGGCTGTCCGTGGACATAACGGATCTGGGTAGGGCTGTAGTGGGGAACTTGAAATGAGCCGCGTGGGAACAGTAGCACAGGAGCGTCACAGAAGATAAGGCAGCACAAAAACCAAAAAAGTTGAACCTTGAGCATGAGGAGTTCATGGCAGCTTACATGGTCACAAATTGCATGCTGGGTTTATTCATCACAGGACCTCGTTTCAAATCTCTTGGTTCCATGAGAATGCGGGGCCCTTTCAGTTTATATAGCATTCCCACCTTCTGGAAAATCTGTGCTAGAAAATTCACCTTTTGTTTCTGTCTTTCTCTTTGACATCTCTCTATCCCCTCTCTGCCTATGTTCTGCCTGCCCAGGACCATTTTCCTCCCTTTTTATGGAAATAAAAAATGTTTTCTTATTAACTTTCTGATGAGCTGCCCTGAGCATGTTGGCTGAAGCTAGCGGGTAGACCTCCTGCAGAGTTACAAGCACAGGAGACAAGGCACTATGCATTCCACCTAAGAAGAAGAGAGAAGGGAAGAAGAAAGACGAAAATAACTAGAGAAAGCTGACAGTAGAAGATTTTCAAAGTAAGGGACTATGTATGTAACTGATATGAAGTAAGTCGGTCTCTGTATTGAAAATCTGCAGGATTAGACGCGTTCTCGATGTTCTCCTTAGTTTCCTTTTCACTAGTCGCGTAAGGCCATTGTACTTTATTTCAAACTTTTGATAGTATAGGATAAAAACTGTCATGTCTTTATGAATTACATATAAAAGACAGGAAAATATATATATTCCATTTGTTCACATTAAATTAAAAGTGCAAGTTCAGCTTTATGGTCTTTATATTATTGTGAATTGACAAAGCATTGCCGCTTTTCAAAGTTTTAAACACTTGTACGATGAACATGCTCTACTAATCCATCTATTGTTATTGTTGTAATTGTTGCTGTTGTTGTTACTGCTGCTGTTGTTGTTCTTCTAAGTCCTTCAAGCGTCAAGCATCGTACCTGGAGAGGCACACAAACGGGGACATAGAAACAGATTTATCTCAGCTTGGATGGCCAAGGAAGCACAATTCTACAAGGGCCATATTTTATGTATGACTTGATGCATGGCTGGAGAGTGCATGCACACCACAGCAGACGATATATGGCACACAGGGGAGGCACTCTGCTGGAAGAAGAACTTGATTCTGCAGAGTTATTTCCCCTTGGAGACTGCGTTCATGATGTTTCAGCTGATGAGTTTGTTCACAGAGGGCCGTCACATGACAGTGGGAATGGAAAAAGTGGAGATAGCAACAGAGTTCTTTTATTTATTTATTTATTTTTTTATATTAAATCTTTGTTTTGTTTCATTTTTGTTTTGACATTTGGAGCCCAAAACAAGAATCTCATAATCTTTGTCAGAGAAGGCAGTCTTTCCCATTAGTGTTAGATCCATTGTAAGTCCCAAGGTGGTCGAAGTATTGATTCAGGTGGAAGAAAAAACAGTATGTATCTGTTGGATTGATACATCAGCATTCCAGAATTCGTTCAGCTAGTTGCTGCTTTGGCTGCACACCTCCTTTAATTTTTGCCTCTTTTTCTTTTCTGTTTTCCTAAACAACTCTTGCATTCATATTACATGTATTAAGGCATCTACAGAAAAAGCACCACTTTTTGAGAAAACCTAGCCTCTGACTCAAAACTCATATGATTTTGTATAAATTTGGTGGGTTTAAAATATTTTAGTTTGTCAGGAAAGACTGTATCCCCTCAGTCCGTCTGCTAGCCTCCTAACCACAATATGCAGCATGGGGTCAACACTGTACCAAGACAAGCAATCCTCATTGATTTGATGATCATTTTCAAGTTTCTGACGGCTATCTGGCATAGCTCTATGCTCTCAATCCTGAAAACAAATACACTGTATTTTTTATACTTTAAAGAAAAATCTATGAAAATCAGCATAATTTTTTTCTTCTGACTAGCACTCTATAGAAGATACTAGGACCCCGGAAGCTAAAGGTGGAGTGTAGCCTTTTCGTTACAGGAAACTGTTTCACTTGCTTGTTGTAGCAGTAATTTAGTGCTTCCATTGTTAATGTTACTGTTGGTTGAAGCATGATTTATTCAGTACACCTATTATAAACTGTTGTCGTGATTACAGTTAAGTCCAAGGGGAGATTGCTGATTTAGGACCTGTGAGAATGATAATAATGATAATAATAATAATAATAATAATGATAATAATAATATATGGAATTTATATAGTGCTATATTTTGTAACAAAACAAATCAAAGTGCTTTCATTCATCCTACTCATTCACATGCAGCCAGTTACACTTAATAGGATTTTTTTTACAAGTTCAAATATATACACACACGCTAGCACACACGCACACGCACACCCACACACAGGTTTACTCTCGGGCAGGGTGATGGGGTTTTGGCTGTTGAGGGCAGGGACAAAAATGAAATGGACCAAGAGGGGAGAATCTTAGCTTTGAAATAAATGTGTCTTGAGGCCGGATTTAAAAGCGTCATAAGAAGGCTTTTGGCGAAGGGAGAGAGAGAGGTCATTCCAGATCAATGGGCCAGAAACAGAGAAAGAGCGACTCCCCAATGGTGGACTGGTTGAATCTAGGTACTCTTAAGCACAAGGAATCTACAGCAGAGCGGAGGGAACGAGAACGAGTGTACAGGTGAAGACATTCACAGAGGAAGGAAGGGGCTGGTTTTTTGGAGGCACTTGTGACAGAGGGTACTGATCTTATAGTTTACTCTCTGTGGCACAGGCAACCAGTGAAGAGATCGCAAGAGAAGAGTAATGTGCTCAGAATTTTTCTTTGTGAGGACTAGGCGAGCTGCAGAGTTTTGTATACGTTGAAAGGAGTGGATAGATGATTCTGGCAGACCAGCCAGAAGAGAATTGGAATAGTCCAGACGTGAGAGAATGAGAGACATGACTAGTTTAGATGCTGTATCAGTGGACAGGTACTTTCGAACTGCACTGATGCACCGAAATTGATAGTAGCACGACTGGCAGGTTTGGGTGATGAATTTTTCCATGGAGAGTGTGTTGTCTATAAGACCCCTAGATATTTCACAGCAGTAGATAGAGGGACAGACGTATTGCCGAATTTTCTTGCAGCTGTTGTGATGGAAGAGAGTTTGTGTTTGGTCCATACAAGCATGGCTTCGGTTTTATCTGCATTTGGCTGTAACTTGTTCTGTATCATCCAGTTTTGGACATCTTGAAGGCAATAGGACATATATTAATCAAGAGAGAGGGCAGATTTTCAGGAGTATCACTGCTAAGAATTTGAGAGTCATCTGCATAAAAATGATGGTTGATCTGATGGCGATTTATTATGTGTGAAAGAGGAGCAATGTAGAGAGTGAAAAGAACAGGGCCGAGAACTGATCCCTGTGGGACTCCACATTCCAGTTTGGCAGGTTTTGATTTAATCTTGTTTACTGCAACTGTGTAGAATCGTTCTGTAAGGTATGAACTGAACCAGGTGAGAGCTGTGCCTTTAATACCAAAAGATTTTTGGAGAGGGGAGAGAAGAATTGAGTGGTCTATAGTGTCGAAGGCTGCAGATAAGTCGAGAAGAGTGAGAAGGGAGATTTTTCCTGAATCAAACGCGTGTAGAAGCGTGTTTAAGGTGTGGACCAGGGTAGTTTCGGTGCTGTGGTTGGCGCGATAGGCAGACTGAAAATGAGGAAGGAGATTGTTTGAATGAAGATGGCTGTTGAGTTGTATCAGAACAACTTTTTCAAGGACTTTAGAGTTGAACGGTAGGTTGGATACAGGTCTATAATTCTTCAGAGTGTTAGGATCGAGGTTGTGCTTTTTGAGTAGAGGTGTAACTATTACAGTTTTGAGAGCTGTTGGAAAAATTAATGAAAGAAGTGATGAGTTTACTATTTTTGTGATAATGGGTATTAGCTGTGGAAGGCACTGAGTGAAAAGAGAAGCAGGTATAGGATCAAGATCACATGATTTTATTGTCATTTCTTTCAGAATTGTCGCTATTTATTTCTCGCTTGCTGGATGAAAGAAAAGGAGAGAAGTGCCAGAAAATTGAGGATCAGAAATTGCAGGCTGAAAAGGAGTCTGATCCAAGCTAGAGCTCTGAGAAGGAGGCTTAGTCGCCAGAGGGAGCAGAGAGGATCGGCTGAGGAAGTATTTGCTAGCTGGTCTGTAGGATAGAGCAGTGTTTTGAGTGCTGCTTAAGGCTCAGTGTTTCTTTTTGTGTTTTGTATTAATATGCTCAGTGAGATGTCCACGGGGACGTAACAGTAAATGTATAGCTCTGTACTTTATGCGACAGGGGGATGTGGAAACGAACCTGTCATGATTAGGATTTTTTCTTATTCTCTAGTTTTTGCCATATTGTCCAAGAATACAAGACAATCACCAGTTTAGAGTTCCTAGACACCGATTATATCATTCCATATTTCTCAACCCCATGGGGATTCTGGGGGCCTGTTAGTATGAATAGCATCTCCACTTTCTGAATCCCCCCCCCTCCAAACCATGGTATGAAATAATTCATTCGAAATAAAGTTTTCACAGGCATAAAGTACCTCATAAATTTTACATTGACACTAGGCAGTGCATTGCACACACTTAAACTACGTCAAGCGATAGGGGCTCTGTAAGGGTTGAAATTCTATTTCATGTCACTTCACAGTTTCACTCATCTAATGTAACGAATCTTTGAGTTATGTGCAGGATAAAAAAAAGCAGCAGAAAACAACTTGTCTGATTTGGTAGCAAAGCTTCCTTTAGAACGAACGTGGGCAAAACTGATTTGACTTATGCAGATTTAGCGGAAGATTTTTCTACATTATCATAAGAATAAGTGTCACAGGAGTATGTGTGAGTGTGAGGGGGTGTGGGGTGTGTGTGTGTGGTGTGTGTGAGAGAGAGAGAGAGAGAGAAGAGAGAGAGAGAGAGAGAGAGAGAGAGAGAATGACAATGACAATGACAATGACAATGACAAAGGTTTATTTTGATAAGCGAGATGCCCATTCACAAGGGGACAGTGGGAGGGGGGCTGGGCACAAAATACAAAATTTCATACACTGAGAATTTAATTAATTACAGCCCAAATAGTCATAATGTCATGGATTCCATAACATGGTTACAGAATTGATTCATATTCTTTTCCGTTTTTAAAAAACAACAACACACCTTTGGTTAGCCCTTACGATAAACATTGGTAAGGGGAAGGAATTTCCTCCAAAAAACTGAACAAATCAAAAATCAACATCTCACAACAAAGTGGTCTGCAACAAGGAAACTAGGTCACAATGCTTCTTCTGTCTTTTTTCATGGCTTTTGAAACTTTGCATCGCTAACACGTGATAAATTTGACACACGAGAGAGAGAGAGAGAGTCTACATAAGAATAAATGTCACGGCACAATGTCAAAAGTGTGTGTGTGTACGTGCACGTGTGTGTTTGTGTGAGTGAGTGAGTGAGTGTGTGTGAGTGTGTGAGTGTATGTGTGTGTGTGAGTGAGTGTGTATGTGTGTGTGTATGTGAGTGTGTGGTGTGTGGGGTGTGTGTAAAGCACTTAGGGGACCCCGACTGTCTGAAGAAAAGCCTGTTGTCTGCAGAGTTATGTCCCCTTCGAGACAGCATGGCGGATGTTTCCACTGATGAGCTTTTTCACTGGGATGCTGCCAGGGAGGGGGGAGGGTGGGGTGGGGATGATGACATTAGGACTGCCACCTTTTCCACTGAGGAAGATTATCTCTCTGTCCGTCTGTCTGTCTGTCTCTGTCTGTCTGATGTTGCTGTTGATGTTGTTGCGTGTTCCCCAGCTTAAAACACTCTGCGGGTCACCTAGAATATGACGATAGTAACAACAACAACAATAACAATAATACCACCACCACGACCACCACCACCACCACCAATGACAACAACAACACCAACAACGATGATGATGACAATATCTATCTATCTACTATCTATCTATCTATCTATCTATCTATCTATCTATCTATCTATCTATCTAGGTGAATCTTGTAATATGCTATGCAAATTGACTCACTCATCCCGCTTGGGAATCACTATGAGATTGAAACAACACACTGGCTCTCATATTCCGACTTCAATTTTTTCTTCTTTAAAAGAGAGTGCAAGCAGTTACGCTAAGACCTTGTCATGGTTGAAGACAGTCTCAACTTGACTTGACAACATAACAACATGGATAATGTAGGCCTCAGCATTCAGCTTATATAAGTTTTTGGCAAACCTTTTTTCTTGGGCTCAGTGCGTGCGCGCGCGCGCGCGCGTGTGTGTGTGTGCAAGCGTTTTTCTCTGTTCCGCTATTTGTTGATTTAATTGTTTCAATGAAGTGAACAAAACTATCAATACATCACTAATTCCTTGCTCTGCATGGGCTACAACCCATATCAATATTCCTTAGATAGAGTTTGAATAAGAAACAGTTATTCCAATTTTCCCCCAGAAGAACAAACAGAGTAACTGCTTCCTGCCATTGATTGTGTACAAGGCAGTTGCACAAGGGACAAAAATACAGCAGGAAGTGCATTAGTTTTTCTTTTTGTTTTTTTGGTCTTCAATGGCTTATTTCTAACTGTTTTCCTTTGTTCCTGGGCTAGAGCTCTGACGATTACCAGTGGTGAGATTTTTGCCTATGTCACCCCCTCCCCCATTTAGGTAGACCCATTCCGACTTCGGGGATGGTGTCTAAACACATCTGTGTGCATTTTTGGGGTGTAATCTGTTCCTACCAGTACACAATGGTCTATGCTTGTAACAGTCAGAACTGGTATTAACGTGTGCGCAAGATGTTCTGCGTGTGTTCGCACATGGCCTCAGTCATTATTCAAAGGACTTTGACAGTCCTTTCGATTTTTTTGTCAAACTGGGAAGAAAAGACAAGGGTGGGAATCGAACCCAAAACCTCACGGTTTACTTGTTAGGCAGGCAAACGTCTTAACCATCCTGCCACTCTCCTTGAAAAGCTTATGGGTTTTGTTTGCATTGAATTGAGACAATACTGCAAACCTACAAGAGCCTCTACTGTTTGATGTCAACTCACGGGGTGTGCTACAGTCTTTGTGCTCAGTTACAACATAAACTGGCTTCTTCTGTACGAGAACAGGGTTCTGGTAGGGTAAAGAAAAGCATACAGTGGAGATTTCTATCTGAGTCCATGAAAGAGGAACCACAATCCTACAGGGATACATTTCACATCCGTTTTCATATCCCAGGAACATTGGTCACACACACACCAAAAGTGGTGAAAAATGGCGAATGAGGGACGCACCCTGCCCGAAGAAAAACTTCATTTCTTAGGGTTATTTCCCTTCGGAGACAGGGTCACGATAGTTCAGCTGATGGCTTTGTTGCTATGACAGGCATAATTATGACAATGGACTGGGGAGGGTGAGATAGTGGCATCAGGATTTTCGGCTATTTGATGGTGGATCGGTTGCTGGTCCTTGGCATTCCAGTGAATTATGATAGTATAGAGAAAGAATGAACTGAAACTGTCTATTACAGTGACTATGATAGATGATAGGATTTGTACAGAAACCAGCTTTGAAAGAAAGACGGTAGTGGCCGAAGAGGGAGGAGATACAGGTTCTCTTTCAGTATGTGTGTGTGTGTGTGTGTGTGTGGGTGTGTGTGTGTGTGGATTGACTAAATGATGATTCATTGTTCCATTTTTAACCAATTAGGGGGTACTATTACCAGTGTCCTCCTCTCTCACCCCATCAAAGAAAAAAGTCTTAGCCCCCAGCTGACATCTACAGAGTGCAGCGCCTCACTTTGAGCATCAGCTGCAGCAATCAAACAGATTCACACAGGAAAGAAAATGACACAGGAGACATGTGCACTAAGCGGAAGAGAGACTTCACGTTTCTGAGTTATTTCCCCTCTGGGACTGTATCCACGATACTTCAGCTGATGGTTTAAGTTCTCAAGCAGACGATAATGGATTGGGGGAAGGAACGGACAGCAACATCAGAGCTGGGTGTCTTTGATGGGGAGTGGGTTGTCAGTACCATGAAGTTCAAACCCTCCCCATCACTGAACAGCTTCCTATCTGTCTTCTTAAGATGAGAGTTTTTAAGCTACAGTTGTAAACAGCAGTGTGCAACAGTGGTTTGAATTTTTCACCAAGTGATGTTGAAGGGGAAAATAATTTGGCGTGAATGTTGAATGAAAGATGTATTGCAAACCTCCACTGCTCTCCTGACACATTGCAGAAAAGCCATGGCTTATTCGGCCATCTGTGTTAGCTGGCACACTGAGTAATCTCTCACTATTTTGGTGAGGAAGTTTCCCAAATGGGACGTCATTCTCCCTCCATTCCTTTGTGTAAAACAGTTTCAACAGGAACACAAAACAGTACAAAACAAAGTGTATTAGTTACTTCTTTCTATTTTCTTGCTTTTAATTGTTTACCAATTTTGTATGACCTTAACAGCTGAAAAGGAACTGAGACATTATTGCTACCCTAACAGAGCCCCTAACATTTGATATCAGCTTTAGGGTGTGCTACAGTCTTTGTGCACAATAGCAACCTTGACTGGCTTCTTCTGTACATGAAAAGGGTTCTGGTAGGGTAAAGAACAGTATATAGTGAAGATTTCTATCAGTCCATGAAAGAGGAAACACAATCTGACAGGGATACATTTCACATCTGATTTCACCTCTCAGCAACATTGGTTACACACTCTGACACTGGTGAAAATGGCGCACAAGAAACACTAACTACTGGAAGAATAAATTAATTTCTCAGGGTTTTTTTGCCCTGGGAGACTTGGTGCACAATGGTTCAGCTGATGGGTTTGTTGATATGACAGGCAGACGACAATGGACTAGGGAGGGTGAGATAGTGGCACCAGGACTGTCCTCTGTTTGACGGTGGATCGGTTACCAGTTCTTGGTGTTCTAATGAATTATGATACTATAGAGAAAGAATGAACGACACTGTCTGTGTAGTGACTATGTGCAAGTAGAGAAATGATAGGACTTGTACAGAAACCAACATCAAAAGAAAGACAATTAGTAATTGGCTGCAGTTCTGTGTGTATGTGTGGTGTGTGGGTGTGTGTGTGAGTGAGTTAATTGTGTGTATGTGATCCCCTAACTGACAGAATGATGATTGATTAATTCCTTTAGACCAATCACAGGCACAAGACTAGTGTCCATCTTCTCCTCCCACCAAAGAATAAAGTCTTAGCCCCCAGCTGCCTCTAAGACGGCCGTGCATCACTCTGATTGTATCTCAGCAGTAACCGATAACAGCAACAATAAACTGGCTTTCTGATCAATACCAGGGTTTGTTGGGTAAGAAAAAGCATACAGCAGACATTTCCAATCACAGTCTGTGAAAGAGGAAACACAGTCCTACAGGGATCCCCCTTTCACATCTGATTTTCATGTTCCTCAGTCAACATTGCTCACACAGCACACACACACTCACAAGCACCACACACAATACAACAGGCACACACACACACACTCACACCAAAATGAGGGAAAAATGGAACAGAGGGATGTACTGTGCCCAGAAGAAAAAAGTCATTTCTCAGAAAAGGGTTATTTCCCTTTGGAGACTGTGTCCACCATGGTTCAGCTGATGGGTTTAGTTGATATGACAGGCAGAGACAATGGACTGGGGATGGAGGATTGTGGTTGATGCCCTGGTGTTCGCCAAAAATAACACAAAAAAAAAATAAAAAGTGAATTACGATCTATCAGAGAAACAATGACTGAACACTGTCTGTTGTAGTGACTTGTACCGGTAGAGAAATGAATGGGACGCTTGTACAGACACCAACATCAAAGAAAAACAGTAGACTGTGGGAGAAGAAGGATGATATAGATTCTCTCTTTTCAGTGTGTATGTGTGTGGTGTGTGTGTGTGTGTGTTGTGTGTGTGTGTGTGTGTGAGTGTAGTTGTGTGTTGTTGGGTGTGTGTGTTGTGTGTTGTGTCTGTGTTTGCGTGTATGGCACCAGATTAATGGTTGATTGATTGATTAATTTTTCTCTTTTGTAACCATTTCCAGAAACAATTATTAGTGTACACCCTCTCACCCCACAAAGAAAAATGTATTAGTTCCCACTGACATCTACAGAGTGCAAGCCTCACTCTGTGCATCACCTGCAAGTAATCACCAGATTCCACAGGAAAAAAAACTCACAGTAGACATGTGCACGCACAGTCAAAGAAAAGACTATCACGTTTTTGAGTTATTTCCCTCAGGGTCTGTATCCACCGAATAGTTCATCTGATGGTTTAAGTTCTCAAAGCAGACAATAATGGATTGTGGGAAAAGGAAGGAGACAGGAACATCCGAGCTGCTGTGTCTTTGATGGGGATGGGTTGGACAGTCCCCGTGACATGCAAACCTTCCCTGTCATTGGAACAGATGCCCATCACTCTTCTTAAGGTGAGAATTATTTAAGCTACAGTTGTATACAGGGCAGACTGCGGCAGTAGTTGAATTCTTCATGAGGTGGTGATGGTGAAGGGGAAAATAATTTGGTGTGAGTGTTGAATGAAAGATGTATTGCAAACCTCCACTCTCTCCTGACACACTGCAGACAAGCCATGGCTGACTTGGCTCTGTGTGATAGCTGGCACACTGTGTGACCTGATTCTTTTTCTCTCTAGTTTGGTGGCGAGGTTTCCACAGTCAGAGGTCATTGTTCTTAAGCCCCATGTTTCTGTAGAGAATCTGATGCAGTTTTGGCTCTGCCTGATTTCTAGCATGCTGTGTGACCTGATATTGTTTTTCACTATTTTGGTGGCACAGTTTCCCATATGAGAAGTTCTTCATCTATCACTTTGTGTGAAAAAAGTTTCAGTAGGAATACAAATACAGTACAAATGAAAGTGCATTAGTTTTTTTGTTTCTGATTTCTTACCCTCAATATCTTATGAATGTTGTAATTTAGCTAAAACTGCAGACAAATGGAACTATACAATACTGCAAAGCTACCAGAGCCTCTACTGTTTGATGTCAACTCATGGGTGTGCTACAGGCTTTGTGCTCAGTGACAACATAAACTGGCTTCTTCCGTCAAAGAACAGGGATCTGGTAGGGTAAAGAAAAGCATACAGTGTCGATTTCTATCAGAGTCTATGACAGAGGAACCACAACCCTACAGGGACACAGCAACATTGGTCACACACACACCAAACATGGTGAAAAATGGCGCACAAGGGATGACACTACTGAAAGTAACTTCATTTTGCCTCAGGGTTACGTCCCCTGGAGACAGGATGCAGTATGTTCAGCTGATGAGTTGTTTGATATGACGGCAACGACAATGGACTGGGGAGGTGAGATAGTTGGGGGGGGCCAAATCAGGACGTCATCTGTTTGATGGTGGATTGGTAGTTGGTCCCTGGTGTTATCCAGTGAATTATGATAGAGAAAGATTGAACTGAACTATTTGTTGTAGTAAATATGGGTGCAGCCAAAATAATGATAGGACTTGTAACAGAACACCAAATATTCAAGAAAGAATGGTAGTGGCTAGAGTTGTGTGTGTTTGTTGTTGTTTGTTTACGATTTTACACGTTTGTTCACATCCTCATGATATTAGACTAGAAAAAAATATATAAGGGGGTGTTGAGAAAAATTGAGGAGGTGGTGGAGGTCCTCTGAAAAATGTGCAGGGAAAAAGTAATCTTAACATGAAAAGAAATCGTGGCAAAGAAAAAAAGGTACAATAAACAAAGAGAAAAATCAAAAACATAAAAAAAGGAAACCCTCCGCCCCAAAAAAACCATGAAGAGGAAAACAAAAACAAAACAGTTGTTTGGTGTGTGTGTGTGTGTGTGTGTGTGTGAGTTGTGTGTGCGTGTAACGATTGCTAACTGATGACTGATTGGTTGATTAATTTTCCTTTTCAACCAATCACAGGACTATCATTGGTGTTCACCTTCTCCCTCCCCAGCAGAGAAGAAAGTCTTAGCCCCCAGTTGACATCTACAGAGTGCAACGCCTCACTCTGTGCATCAGCTGCAGCAATCAAACAGATTCACACAGGAAAGAAAATGACACAGGAGACATGTGCACTAAGCGGAAGAGAGACTTCACGTTTCTGAGTTATTTCCCCTCTGGGACTGTATCCAGGATAGTTCAGCTGATGGTTTAAGTTCTCAAGCAGACGATAATGGATTGGGGGAAGGAAGAGACAGCAACATCAGAGCTGGGTGTCTTTGATGGGGAGTGGGTTGTCAGCCCCGTGGCGTGCAAACCTTCCCTGTCATGGAACAGATGCCCATCTCTCTTCTTAAGGTGAGAATTTTTAAGCTACTGTTGTAAACAGGGCAGTTTTGCGGTAGTGAGTTGAACTTTATCATGAAGGGATGTTGTTTAAAAGAGAACAAGTTTGGTTTGAGGTTGAATGAAAGATGTATTTGCAAACCTCCACTCCTCTCCTACACACTGCAGACAAGCCAATGCTTTACTTGGCCCTGTCGGATAGCTGGCACACAGGTGTGATCCCTCAATGTTTTCCTCTTTTGACTATTTTTAGTGGCAAAGACCCAAGGAGAGTTTATTCTTCTGGTCTTCACTTGTGTGAAACAGATTCAGCAGAACAAAAAAGACAGTAAAACAAAGTGTATTATTTATATCTTCTTTTTTTTGTTGTTGCTTTTCAATGGCTTATGAATTGTGCATGAGCTAAACTGCTAGAACTGAACTGAGACAATGCTGCAACTATGACAGAGCCCTTAACATTTGATGTTATCTCATGGGTGTGCTACAGGCTTTGTGCTCAGTGACAACATAAACTGGCTTCTTCTGTACAAGAACAGGGTTCTGGTAGGGTAAAGAAAAGCATACAGTGGAGATTTCTATCAGAGTCTATGAAAGAGGAACCACAACCCTACAGGGACACATTTCACATCTGATTTCATGACTCAGCAACATTGGTCACACACACCAAAAAGTGGTGAAAAAAGCGCACCAGATGATGCAACACCCTAGGACGGAAGAAAAACTTCATTTTCTCAGGGGTTATTCCTGCAATGCGTGCGGTGCGTGTGTGCGTGTGCGGTGCCATGCGCCGCGCGTGGTGTGTGTGTTTGTGTGTGAAAGTTCGTACAAGTCATGATAACTCGGCACTGGTATGTGATGCTAACATGGTTTTCATTGCAACGTGGTCGATGGTCCTGCCACCATGTACACGTGGAAGAACTCTGCCCCTCTCTATGCTCACAAAGGCGTCACGCGATAGGCTGGGTTTTATCAGAGGGAACAGTCAGAAACTCATCATCACCTTCATGAATATACGGCCGCTGTAGTTACGGCAAGCCAGTCTCGCGAACCTGACGCATTTGTGGAAAGGTAGCTTCCCCAGAGAACCACAGGCCTGATATCAGCAGGGCCCACTGCTCAGCGAGTTCATTTAGACAAAAAAAGGTGGCTTGAGATTCTGTATTGGAGAACAAGTTTGCCTGTCTTGATATCAAAACAGAAATAAACGCATTGATAAAGGAAAAAAAGAGAAAAAGAAAGCAGAACAATAAATAAATGAATAAAAGGACCAAGAAAGATTTTGGGAGAAACAAAGGACAGGCTTCTGTTACTAAATCGGAAGTCTTAACAGGGCGGATATAATCATAACACCAACAACAACAGCATGCAGCAGCAGCATCACAGCAGCAGCAGCAGCAGCAGCAGCAGCAGCAGCAGCAGCAGCAGCAGCAGCAGCAGCAGCAATAGCCGCAGCAGCAGCAGCAATAGCAGCAATAGCAGCAGCAGCAGCAATAGCAGCAGCAGCAGCAGCAGCAGCAGCAAACAAGCAAGCAAGCAAGCAACACCAACAAAGCAAGCCAGCCAGAAGTGACAAGTCTAGGGAGAGATGAACAGCAAGTGTCTTCAGAAAAGAATCCTCTTCTTCCGCCTTCGTATTAGGCTCTTAACTGCTTACACATTGGGGGCCGCAAGGGGAGATCCAATCCAAATTTTCACGGTTGGCTTTTTCAAGCTGCCTATAGCCTGCCATAGACAGTGATCTGAACACGAACTCTAAGAATTTTGGTGGTGCCTTACAATCAAGTCACCATGAAAGCAATGACGTAGTATCTGACAAAAAATCAATATAATAGAACCGCATTCATACTTACTTGACTGGGCTGCAACTCTAATGCTATCCTGTCATATGTCCTGCATAAAACCTAGAGCCAAAAGACGCAGACACCCACAGTGTTGGTCAGGCAATTGGAGCAAAACTCCTCAACACATCGAAAAGTGGACGATGCTTGCCTGTGTAGTCCTCAGTCTTCCAAAAATGAGTCTACAGTAAACTAGCCTGTCCATTCCCCCCAGCTGTAATCTGACCACTGTTCCCCTTGGTCACCCCACACCCAGACTGACAAACACCTTCCCCAGTAACCCACCAATTCCTCATCACCACACCCCCACTTTTCTCCAGTCCACACTCAAAGGACTGGTGAACTAGGATTAAGATGGACAGACTGTCCCTGAATCACGATAGACTGAGGTCAGAGATTAGTTTTCATCTATGTCAAATTACTGACGAGCCATTAATCACATTGACAAGTCAGTCTTTTATGATTCTGATACGTTTCTTCAGTCATTTGTTAAATTTCCTCCCCAGAGGCTCAATGTCGTTCATGACCCCGGTGGAAATGAATGTTTCATTTCTACAAATAAGAAGGGTCGTCGTGCGCTTTGGGGGAAAATGGAGGAAGGGCCTTCATCGTCTTATTAGATCACTATCGTCCATCATCATCATAGTTTATCTTGTATGGTCGTTGCCACCATGATAGGGCAGCGGCGGCAGCAGAGGCGATGTCAGCAGCAGAGCAGTACAGCAGTTAGGATAAGCAAACAGCAGTTGTAGAAGCAGCAGCAGTAGCAAAAGCAGCAGCAGCAGCAGCATAGTCACTTTCTGATAAAAAGTAAGTCCAGCAAATATTTACATCGGCTGCAGAAAATGACCCCCTTCTTTTAAAGGACATTGGTGAAACGCATTGATAGAAAAAAAAGCACGAGAATACCTAACCTTTTTATCCACAATAGAACTACCGTTACTAAGAAGTATAATGACGAAACAAGTAGTTGATTAATGGAACCATAAAAAAACAACCCAAAAAACCAAACACAAACAAACAATCAACATCAATCAACAAAAATGAAACCCAAACCCAAAACCAACCTCCCACCTATCCCCCGCCACCACACCTCGGGTGGTGGTCTGAAATAGGCAGATCTTCAGACGACATCATAGCTGAGGTTCCTGTACACCATGCATGCACGGAGTGCAAGGTAAAAAAACCACGACCTTAAAAAAATTGTTTTTCCCTGGTGCCGGTTTTCAAGTAAGAAGCGGATCTCATTGAGACATAACTCAAGGAAAAAACAGGAACAGTGTTTAAAACGTGGTGCCTTGACATCCAGCAATGCTCATCACCCAGAAACACAGTCTACCTTTCCGCAGAGACATATGTAGTTGTCAAAGCATACTATTACTCTAAAAATCGGAAGACGACAGCATAGACCAATGTTTGCCTTTACAAGTGAGTCAAAAGTGAATTTGATGATCCAATCTTTCATCCTTCGTTGAGATAGTATGTCAAACACACCCCATTGACATGCTTGTTATAAACAGGTTTGATTCAGCCATGAAATACATTACGTGTGTGACAAAACAGAACACGAAGGATAAAGCAGTAAGTACCTAAAGGCTCAGAATTATTGTGTTCAAGTAAGCTTACAACAGCATTTACATGTCACCTGTTATGATCCCTATAATGAAAAAAAAAGAACATTGACTAATAAACAAATGACCGGATAGTATTAACGACCACAGGTCATATAATGGATTTTTAAAATCTATTAATTAATTAATTCATTCATTTGAATCATTGATTGATTTAATGATTTATTGATTTATGCATTTATCTATATATTTGTTTATTTTTTTGTTCCTAGGTTAGAGCTCCGAGGTTCATCAACAGTGACATTTTTGCGTAAGCAACCATTTCTCCCCACTTTTGGATAGTCACATTCCATTCCGCAATTCGATAAGGCGGTCTCTTAAGGAAAAGAAATGAATGGTGTGTGTGTGTGTGAGTGTGTGTGTGTGTGCGCGCGCGCGCTCTCAGAATAAGCTAAGAAAAAGAATGTGTGTGAAAAGGACTGCTCCACTGGAAATACACTATTTCTGTTGACTATGTTGTATCACTACAGTGTCAACCAAAATCACCAATTATCAATTAGATGAACTATGAAAAACACACACCACACACACACACACACACAACACACACACACACACACCACACACACGACACACACAAGGCACACACACCCCACAACACATAAAACACACCACCACCAAACCACCACCACCACCACCACCAACACAAAAACGACCCCACCAACCCAGACAAACAAATGAACATCCCCCCAACAAACAAACCAAACTATACAGCAACAACGAACAAACGAAATCCGGCAGCGGGGAAGCAGACGATGTAATCAACTCATCTGTCAGTCACAGGCTGCCCCTGCTCTCAAGGGACGCTAGCTGAGGAAAATCAGGGAAGTTAATCAGTCAGTGGGGTCATCTGGTTGACCATTACTGACTGACAGTGCGGGCAGAGGTGAGCTCGCAGTTGTCGTTCTTGTTGTCATTTAAAGGAGTTCATTTTGGCAAAATATATGAATTACCCAAACACTAGCCTCGAGTCAGCCAACCAAACCACCAACAACTGACCTAGCTAGTCTAGGGGCTAGCTAACTAATTAACTAACAGAGTTTGGCAATAACATGTGTATTTCCTAAAAAAAATCTTTTTGATGTATATATGCTATCGGCCTGACAAGATATGAAAAAATGTACCTAAAACGGTTTTTACAAATTGTGTATACATAGAGGAATCTAAATGCAAAGCATTGTAAAGTGAATACTTCTCGTACCAATAAAACAATGTTTTTTCATTTAAATGTTACAATCTTTTAACATTTGACCCGTCCAACAACAGAAATATTAAGTGGTATTACTTTTATCATCATGGAAGAAGAAACCCCCCCACCCCGAAAAAAAGACATAAATAACCCCCAAACCAAAACAAACAAAACCTCCCCAAACAAAACCGCTCCACCAAAAAACCCCCAACAAATAAAAAAAAACCAAAAAAAAAAAAAAAAAAAAAAACCCAACAATCCCCCAAAACCCTCGCATAACTGCTAGCTTAGTGATTTGTTGTGCTGCAATATGCACTGGTTTGTGATATATCATGTGCAATGGAACAGCATTATTTTAGATCTTGCACTGCGTTAATTGTCATTGCATATAAAACAATTAACGTTTGATTTCCAAAAGAACAAATCGCAAAGCGCACATTTTCAAAACGGTCTTTTGCCAATACATCGGTTTCAAGACAGGAACGACAACTACAGACACAAGCTCAGCAACCTTTTCAATCAGTATGGGCCGAAGAGCTGACCCCCAGGTCTGATTAATGTAACAATTTCTTAGCACTTACTCCTTGTGCGAAAATGTCAATGAATTATGATGAATTGACTTGAAGAAGCTAGAGAGAGAGAAGAGAGAGAGAGAGAGAGAGAAGAGAAGAGAAGAGAGAGAGAATCACAAATTCTTTATGACAAATTCTTTTATTTAGAGGATAAATGAAATAAGCACCGCCTGTGCTTTTTTAATCCAAAAGCTACTCCTTCGTGGCGAAAAATGAATGAATGAGGGGAAGGGACTTGAGAGAGAGAGAAGAGAGAGAGAGAGAGAGAGAGAGAGAGAGAGAGAGAGAGAGAGAGAAGAGAGCATGGATTGTGCTTGTTCAGCAATGAAGAATGTTGAGGGTCCCTATCGCCTTTATTCTTCTACTTGACAAGTCATTTCAATCATATTATTACGGCCACATGGATTCGCCACCCAACCGCCTTGCCATTCTTTTACAGTGTTTGTGATTTCATTATCTACGACATGAAAAAGCCATCACCACCGACCCATTCCGGTCTCAAGGTGTATGATTCACCCCATGACCATTTTTCACGGCTCATGTAACTTCTCCCTGCCATGTCTCCTGCTTCCTTATTGGTTTCGTGGTGCAGAATAAATCACAGCGCTGGATTGGTTGTCACTTGACAACGTGATCACTGAGTCTTTGCAATGGTTATTTTTCTTTAAAAGCAAGACTGAGGAAAAAAGGAGTGGGAATAAGCTTCCGATTATTGAGCGGGAAATTGTCTTGATTTGACGTCGTGTTTTTTTCCTGGTGGATGTGGTGTTATGGGTTATAACTTATCTTTTACATATAGGTGCTTTCGATTTTTAGAGATTGCCTCTGCTGTTCATTTCCTTTCTTTATCATGAGAAAAACCATTGTAAAAAAATGACAGAAGCGACATTTTAGAACATGGAATAAGTTTGTGTTGTTCTTATAGTAGGTAAAGGTAAAGGTAAAGGAGTCCCATAACCTATAAGGTCGTAGGGAAGCGAGGCGTCAGAGACCTCACTTCTCTAGGTGCCATCATATATGAGGGCGGCGCCCACTCCTCTTCTCCTCAGCTGGCTTTACCTTACCCTGCCCCGAAGAGGAGGTACCCCATTTATCAGCTGGTTGAACCTTGGAACTGTACTGAAGCCAAGGCGCGCAAAACGGTCACCCCATCCAAGTGGGTAACCACGCACGACCTGCTTAACATGGGCTGGGGGAAAGCGAGTGCTTCCGCCCCCTGAGCTATCCCCGTCCCACGTTCATATAGACGATCTGGTAAAATGGAGCATGAAGCAAACATGCACACACTCCTGCACTTTTCGAGTTTTTCATGAAATTAAGTATTAAAAAACAGATCATGTGGACAAGGTGAGAGGGCTTCAGACAGCAACTATTGAGCGCGTGTCACACAAGCGAAAATGCGTTACAATTTGCCCTTAAGAGCCTTACCAAGTCAGGCCCAGGCGCATCCCAGTTTAGGCATGGAAAAGAATCATTTATATTTAAAATCTTATGTGGAAAAAATGCAGGAGAATGGCCAAGAAGGCAGTAAAATATTTTAGACAAGAACGGATGTTGACAGAGAAGAAGTGCGGAAACAATACAGAGGATAGAAAAGAAAGAACTCCTAAGCACTAACAACCAGAAGGTGGGGATGTTATTCCATGCTGACAGGCCCCGCATCCCCATAGGTGAGATCATGTTACGAATTGGCTGAGATATACGAGATATACAGACTTGCCTCATGCTGATTGATTTTCAATCAGATAGCACCACTGGGACTTTCATATCATAAAAAAACAACCATTTCAACTGGAGGACAACACTGCGCCCTCCCACCTCCAGTTCCAGGACAGACTAAAGACTCACCATCTCATCTCATCTGCTCCCATAACCCCCTCCAGGGTCGTAGGGGCACTGCATTGACGAACGTTTGCACCAGCTGGCTCCATTTGCGGCGTTTGTGTGCAAGTGCCTGGGTTGTGGAGGAAGCTCTTCCCTGTCCATTCAGTGATGTTGTCTGCCCATTTCTTCCTCTGTCTGCATCGCTCTCTTCCCCTGCACTGTTCCCTGCAGTATGGTTTGGACAGCCCATCTGATCTAGTCACATTCTGTACCATCAGCTTTCCTTTTCTTGACGTGTCAGCAGTTTTTTCGTAGTGCTTTTACATGTTGGTGATGAGTTTGTAGGACTGTATTGATTGGTAGTGTGGTTCCATGTATGAAATGCCAAGGAGTGTTCTGAGCTAAAGACTGCTTAAAACCAAACAACACCCACTCAATACTCACCCTTAAGGAGTGATAATATACAAAACACACCTGTACACACAAATCAATATCTTCTGAACATGCCCTTTGCTCTCCTTTGCTCACCTCTCCTCTACATTTGATTTCTTTAAGTTGTTCCCCTTTGTTCTGTTTCTCATTTGCTTCTTCCCATTTTGGCATACATTATCAAGTTTATTTAAACAAATCAAACCACAGTCCGATTCCCTGCTATTTCTGCTTGTTTATGTTTTTTTGGGTTGACCCCTTTATGATTATAACCGTGTTTGCTAAACATGATTTTCAGCTTTGCTCTGTCAACTTACATTTTCTACTGTCATGAGATAACAGTCATATTTTGGACATCTGTCACAGTTTGCCTGTCTGTAGATCTAGACAGGGCTCTGAAGATAGATTCATTGTTGTCCTGTCAAGATGACAAAGAATTGTGATTGCTGTGTTGCGTAATTTGAATAACAAAAATCAGTTGAAATCCATTGAAATGTACAATGTAAACCTGTGTTCAATATGTTTTTATGGAATCAACCCTTTGTGATCTAGCATTCCTTTCACAATCCAGTTGATTTTGTCTCCATATCTCTTTTCTGACTGTCTGTCTGTCTCTCTGGGACTAGATGTAAAAAAGCACACGAGCCCTTATTCTTTATCATCGAAATAAAAGAATTTGATTAAAATAAAAGATTTGATTTGATTTATGTGTGCGTGTGTGCGTGCGTGTCCGTGCGCGTGTGCCTGTGTGTTTAAATTTAAACTTGTTCACATTTCTCTTAAATGGTTGGCATGATTATGAATAATTTAAACGAAAGTTCTTTAATATGGTTTAACAAGATTTAACACTATAGAAGTTCCATAGAAGACCACAACAAGATGATGATGATGGTGACCATGATGGTGATGATGAACGTTTTAAAGCCAACGAAATGAGATGACACCAATGAACAATATCACTTACAGCTCTAAAAATTCTCATTCGTATAATACTTTTCCTTGGTGTAAGTTTATTATGGCTGGCAATGGTTGTTTTAAAAAACAAAAGATTTATTTTACTATGCAGAGACCTTTGCAATTCCCACATTTTTAGTTTTACATTTTCAAACAGGGAGGATCCTGATGTTACCTCTAAGTCTGATGGATTTGACACACCAATGGTGATTGCTTGATGTATGCTGGAACGTAAGGAGGTACAGCACTTAATCTTGCTGTATCTCATGTGTCTTTCACTCACTGCTTCAATCTTCCACTGCCCCAAAATCTACAGTGTCAATGTTTCCTGGTATAGGCTGTTCTCTACACTCTGGTTAATACATTAGCGAGGAAATGAAGACACAAAACTCACCCCCTATTTTCTATCTCTCCCCACAAAACAGGATCTGAGGTGTTACGTCAGACGTTATCTTTTACTGCCCATGTCCGCTTCGCCACGACAAGTTTTCGATGGCATCTGATTGGTTCGTGGTTTTGGGTGTAAATCACGGCGAATGGTTGTCAGGTGACATAGGTCTCTGGTCCCAAGCAGGTTGTTTCTCTTTGAGGACAATCAAGATGTAAAGGGCCTCAAGCCAGACATGTGACACAGAGTACCAGGAAAATTACCTTCGCTGATAGATCTACTATATGTTGTTACTTTGCTGTGTATGTTCAGTCTTCTGGGAATGTCATGGCAAAATATTGTGGTGACCAAGTTTTCATTCTGATCTCTGCACATTACTTTATAAAAAGTGAATACAAAACTGATCACGTAAAACGTTCTGAGAACTTACTGTTGTTGAATTCAACCTACCTCTGTGTTTGCTATTGTATCTTAGTTCAAGTTTCACACAGCATCAATCAGGGAGATGAAAGTAGCAGGCAAGCTAAAAAATAACAACAACAATTAATGGAACAGTACCCACACCCCTCATCAAAAACAACAAGGATGGGGGACGGTGGGTAGCCTTGTGATGAGAGCTTTGAGATCCAGTTTTGACAACCCAGGTTCCAGCTCAGGGAGACGCCTTTTCCAAGAGATTTCCCCTCTGGAGTTAACGTGAACTTCTCTGAAAGTCTTTGGCTGAGACTTATAAACGAAGACCCTGTGAGAACACATGCAGAACATCATGCACACATCTTCAAAAACCGTTCTCATTTCCAAAGAAGTAGGCCATTTGTGCCCGGTAAGAACAATGACAAGATAATTTAAAATAACAACCACATTACAGACATCTTCCCTGAAGTCAAAAGCAGATCCTTACAACTGGTGAGCAAAAAACGGTCGCATAAAAATTATGTCATAATCTCAACTTTGGTGAACCTCGAAGCTCTAACCGGTAAAAAACAACAACCAAACAACGCAAAAAAACAAACAACACTAGCAGCCGGCTACTCCTCAAAGGTCTAGTGAAAGGAGGGAAAAATAATGGTCCACTCAGATAGAACTCGAACCCTCAAACTCTTTCTTCCTCCCCACTCTCCCCCTACCACCAGGTCACGCCGCAAAGCCTGACTGGCTACATTCCCTATGAATGTGAATGGATGGCGCTGCTCTTGAGGGGGGGCGACGTTTCTCATCCAGGGAGAGCATCTCGGAATTGCATGCTAAGAAATCTTTGAGCGGCTTAACTGTGGTGTACATACAATGCAGAGGTGTAATTTTCCAGCTGACGTGGGCTTTTCCTTTCCTGAACGTTTCGTGAAGCCGCAAGAGTTATAATCAGGGATACAGGAACACAGGACATTCCTGGAAGAATGTATACACTAGAAACAATGAATGCAGTTTAAAAAAAAAGATTTACTGAGCTCTCATGCTTAAGAGGAGATAAAGGTGTGTGTGTGTGAGGCCTTCACTCAAATTTTGTAAAAGTTGGTAGTTAACATTTATAAAATGGCTTGCGACCTTTTTAATTTAATAGTTTTATAAAATAAATATATATCATTGTTTTGGTTGATTATTTCACTAATAGCCTGCTCCCTTCCTGCTGACGCCTGTATTTTTCAATTTCTGGTCATAACTGAAAATATTTAAAAATTTAATCAGGTCGGTTTATTGTCTCCTGTTGAATAAATTCGAAACCTCCAATATACCAAAAGGGGTTAAAGAACGCAATCTTGAAACCTTTGTTAGTGTAGGCCATAGGCTAGTCCCTCCATGTCCTTACACCAACAATTTTCACAATTGGTGACCTGCTGACATGCGATCTTTTGAACATCTGTGAATTGTTGTCTTTGGGTTGGGCACAGAAGAACAGAGGACACAGCAACCTCTGGTCATTGGAGAAGGAAATTAACTCCCTTGATCCATGCATAACTACCTGTATATGGCCTTTCAGTTCTTTCCAGGTTTAAAGGAAGACACACACACACACAAACACAACACCACACACACACGACCAAACACACATACACAACACACACTCTCTCTCTTCTCTCTCTGTCTCTCTGTGAGGGTGTGTGTGTGTGTTTGTGTGTGTGTGTGTGAAGAACCTTCCCTCTAAAAGTTTACATTGAAACTGACTTCAGACCTGAAAAATCTTTCGGCGGCCAGATCCCATGTTTAAAAAGACGCAGACCATATTGTACACATGTTTAAAAACCCAATCCTATATTTTGCAGCTGAGTAGCAGACTAATGTTGGGGGACAATTGCTGACATCAACACTCCCTGTAACACAGTCAGTCTTGAAAGGGCACGGTTCTTCTGCCAGGTTCAACTTGCCACCCAACAGCACACCACTGAAAACTTGAGACGGGATATGTAACCCACTGATTCCCTCATGGAATGAAGAGAGAAGTGAAGTCAATTTACATCATGCTGGATCTGATCAATGTACATGTACAACCAAGCAATGCTTTGTTGCAGAATTTGATTGGGTGACAACCCCCATGTTGCAGTAGTGACCACCATTCACAGGTTTTCAATGACAGTGCCATAGAAATAATGCAGACTTTGAGCTTGACAAATTTTTTAACTATGGCGACTAAAACAGACATTACTACACCTTTTAACCTTCATGATAAGCCTCCCACTTATTGCTAATTCTTTTTTAAACATATAAAAATTATCTTTAAGAAAAGAATTCACTTGTAATTAATATGCACCTGGTAGGAACCAAAAAAATCAGAATCACTTTTAAGCTACTTTGCAAGCAAACCCATGCAGTTCACTTCACTGCTAGTTCTCTACTCCATTTTGTGATCTGTGACACCTGTCCTGAAATCTCATTGGCTCGTGCTGCAGCATAACTCACAAGGATAGGTTGTCGACCTGACATGCGATTTCGGAAACTTGGAAGGTCATTTCCCTTTGAAGGGAGGCGGAAATGGAAGGAAGGTAAGCCACACTGATCAGGGACAAGAAACTAGAAACTTCTCTCCCTTGATTTATTTTCCTATTCACGTGTTTGCAGTCTTTGTGACCTTAGGGAGTGACAGAACAGAGTTTTATTGTCACAAATGTAGCTTTTTGTTTGTTTGCAGTCAGTTCTTTTAGATGCAATCAAAGTTTTCCCTAAAGATACTACGGAATTGTTTTCATGGGTTTTTACACATGCTGAATGTGTTTGCATTTGTATTTTCTTATGAGGAAGGATTGATACGAGCCAGCGTTTAGAGAGACAGTCCTCACAGATGATCAGAGAGACAGATAAACAAAAACAGAAAAACAAAGCGCCAGAGACAGTACATGAAAACGTAAATGATCAGGCAGCAAACATGCACAAAGAAAGTAACACAAACATATGAACAAAGGGCAACACAATTTAAGACCTTTAAAATTATCATCAGCATCAGCAGTATCTTGACCAAAATAGTTGTCAGAGGGAGGACACACAGGATGCATGGTACCTTTAGAAACTATGACATGATCAATGAGATATAATGCAAGATTGTAGTGAGCATAATAAATGGTTTAGACAATCAAAAGTGATTGCATGTACTCATGTGTGATAGGTAGATGTATTAATGACCATGTTTCTTAAGGGAGTGAGAAAGAGAGATGAATGAATTGATTGATTGATTGATAATCTTTATTTTGAAAGGAAAGAGACACTTTTTTCATCCCGCATATGCCCAAAATAGTTATTATCATTAATGATGGGAAATAGTAATTTCGAGTAAACTTACAGTAAAAAAGCTACTATCCTAAAAACAACAATAGCAACAAAAAGAAAACTAAACACCAACAAAAATATACAGAATAAGAAAAAAACCTCCCAAAAAACTGAGAAGAGAGAGAGAGAAAGAAAAGAGAGAGAGAGAGAGAGAGAGAGAGGGGGGGGGGGGGGAGGGGTATGGCCCAGACAGATTTGCAGAAAGAAATCCTTACAGAAAATATAAACACCAGCCAATACAGTATGTGACATAATTCCTTCTAATTTAAACCAACTCACTGTCATGCCTATCCTTTTTATCCATTCTACATTAAGAATTATTCTGATTCCGTTTCACTGTGCACTGCATTGATAAACAACAAAGTTGACATGTTGATCCTCTACAAAGTGTTGCTCTGCCTGTGTTGGCCTATCAGCTCTCCCCTCTAAAATCTAGCTCCGCATTTCCCTTCAGCACAATCTGCCCTATGCTGCTTCATCCTTACATGTCCCCATGTTCCTGATTGGTTCATGGTGCGGCATAAATCACAGTGATTGGATGTTGACTTGGCACGTGATCTGTGGAGCACAGCAGGGGTTTTTTCTTGTCAGGATGGCTTGAAGTGAAATACAAAAAAAGGGAGGCAAGCAAGATTTTAAATGCATGAGCAGACTACCTTGTTTGGTTCAGTTTTCAGTATAAATACTTGTACTTGGCAAACATACATTCAAACAGATGACAAGCTCATATTATTCTATTCACTGGTTTGTTCATCTATCTATCTATCTATCTATCTATCTATCTATCTATCTATCTATCTATCTATCTATCTATCTATAACATTTTTTCTGCTTGAAGTACTTGGCCCATGGTAAGTTAATTAATTGTTTATGTAGTATAGTCAGGTATATGTCAGAGTATCCAGTTTTGAAATGCTGCATTTAAAAATTTTTTTATGTTTACTGGGGTTGGGCTTTTTTGATGGTTTATTTGTAGTTGTTTTTTCCTTTCCTTATAAACCTTTTTGAATCCTCAATTTTCGTATATATATTTTTTATTCCTGTTTGTCATCATCTTGGGGGTAACGATAAATGAAAATAAAACTGTAAGTTAAACACTCTGTTTTTTTTTCCCAAAGGAATTTTGTCTTTTTGGAGAGTGTTTTTTTTCTGTAAATTTTTTGGGGGGACAAATCCGTCTTCCCTTAATGTTTTTCTCCTTTTTTGTCCTGCAGTAAAACTGAAAATGATGAATCTTGTAGGGCCCCCATCATGCTATATGGCTGTGAATCGGGGCACAAGAAAGGTAAAAAAAGGTAAAGGGCCCCAAACCTATTTGGGGTCAGAGACCTCGGTTTCTCGGGGACCCAGCATTTTATTGGGGCCCGCTGCCTACCCCCCTCCCTATCACTTTCCTTTCCTGACCCTAAAGAGGGAGGTACCCATTTACAACTGGTTGAACTGGGGGTACTAAACCCAAAGGTGCCCTTTTAACCTTACAAATCCATATGAACCATGCTTGGCTGTTTAACTTTGCTTGGGGAAATCCAGGCACTGACCACGCTTATCCCGTCCCCCCCACAAAAAAAAAACGAAAAAGTCCTGTTATTTTGGGGACGATAAAAAAACAAATAAAAGCTAGTAAACAAACTACTTCGAAATGAAAGAAAAAAATAAATTAATAAATGTAGGTCAGGTCAAACTCCCCGCTACTGGAACCAGTAACCCAGAAACCACCTCACATGGGGGAGAAAACCCAACCAAAAAATCCGACCTGGAGAGGGATGGGCCCCGCCGGTTTGATTTCCCCCAAATACCCCCATGAAAAAGACAGCCAGAATCTCCATACCGGTGGGGTCGTCCCCCGGAAACCCAAAGGGACGCGCCTTCTGTTGCTCATCGGGGACAGATGTCGAAAGTATGCATGTGTAAAACGCGAAAAAATTCGTCCCAAAACAACACCATCTTTGGCACAGGGAATGTCGGACATAAGAGCTGCGGGCAAAGTGGAAGAACGACACATGAGATGCCCCAGATATCAATGGCAATCCTTGGGCTCTGCGAAGTCAGGTAAAAAACTGGAGAAACAACACCCGAAGACCCAAATTATACTACAGGGGAAAAAAACAGGATAAACGAACACGGCGGGGGTTTTTTCCGTTCACAAAGACACCGTAAACCCCAAACCGCATGAGCTGCACCCTGTGCCAGCAGACTTTACCATCCGCCTAGAGAAACCCCCTTTAACATAACTGTAGTAAGGCATACCCCCTACATCAGACTGCAAAAGAAGCCTAAGAAGAATTTTAGACCAGCTACAAGAGGTTCTGAATCAAACCCCAAAGAAAAAAATTCCTCTTTGTAAAGGTGACGGAACGCCAAGGTAGAAAAAGATCTGGAAAGAGGGAGGGCGTTTTTGGCCACATTGTAAAAACCCAATCAAAAAAGAGGCTTGAGACTCCGGGGGGGTTTTTGCCATAACAACCACCCCCCATAGTGAAAATACATTTGGGCCCACACAAAAAAAATCCAAAAAATGGACAGGCATACCCAAATGGAGAAACCAAAACCCAAAATAGATTACATCTTGAAAAGACGGTTTATCTAGCGTTAACATCGCACAGACCGAATTTTTCCGGAGCAGACATAGGAGTAATCATGATCTTTGATGATGATTTTCCGAACGTCTAAAGAAAATCCAAAGGGGAACAACATCGGGATAAAATTTACCTCGAGAAGCTGAATGCCCCCAGAGGTATTAAATTTTTTCAAGCAAGGATAGGTGGAAAGTTTGCAGCACTCACGTGAAGACTCAGACATAGAACACTGACAATATTTTTAAAATACAGCATGACTGAAACAGAAAAACGAGCTTTTTGCAAACACCGCCCCAGTAAAAAAACCCAGGGGTACACCTAACATCCTACAACAGCGACAAGCGTAAGAGTTGAAAAAAAAGAAAATGAAACAAAAGAAAGAGCAGAACAATTAGGGCAGCCCAAAAAAGAATCGGGAAGTCCAGCGGGGGCAAAAGAGAATGGTCGGTGAACATGCCAAACATTTAAGAGAACATCAAGAAAAAAAATAGCAAGAAAAGCTATCATGGGGAAAGCCTGCTAGCACGAAACAGAGAAAAAGGGTTTTTCAATCCAAACAAAAATGGGGGAAATGCTCACTGAGACCAGGGTATTTTGAACAGATGGACAGAAACGCCCGACCTGTAAATATAGAAAACCCCAGGGGATCCAGAAGTCCCTTTAAAGTACCCGAAAGCAAAGACACAGACACCCCTATCCTCCCAGAAGAAATGGAAACAGCAGTGACGCTGAAAAAAAAAGTCAGCAGGGGGTGAAACTTCCACTGAGTTGGGCCAAGCTGGGGGGGAAACCATGTCGCGCCCCACTAAGAATCTCAACAAATCTGGCGACAGGAAAATGGCCAAAACCAGGACACAGTCACTATACACCCTCCCCCCAAAAAGGAAATCTAAACAAGCCATATTTAAACCCCACAAACCCTCATATGTCCCCAAGCAAGTCTGCTGCAGATAATATTGAATAGACGAAGCCACAAGCGGGGACCCTCTTTCTGGGGAAAAAGCAGGTTTCAGGCAGGCGCAGCACAACAGAAAAGATATTCAACCCCAGAATACTATGTGAGGGTACCTTTTAAAAATCACCAAGACCTTTTCCCCGTATTTTTTCGATTTTAAGAAGGCATTTGACAGGGTGTGGGATGCAGCTTTGTGGGCAACCAGAAATTTGTACAGCCAAAACAAACCTGATCAGAGTCACAAACAGCTTTAAGCGAGGCCACCCGTGCAGTGTACTACAACAACAACATTGGAGAATGGGTTTTGAAAAACAGTTGGGGTAAGGCAGGGGGTCTACCTACCCCCCTCTTTTTAAAATCTTCCCTTTAAAGGGAAACATGGGTGATGCACTGGGGAAAATCATGAAGGATCAGCAGCATTGGTGGCAGAACGATCACAAACCCCCGCTTCGCAGATGACATTGAGGAAAAGCAGGATAGAAAAAGACTTCCCGCCTAAAAAGAACACTTTAATAAAGGCCCCCCAAAAAAAACGGGATGGGAAAACAGTGCAGAGAAGCCAAAATGATGACTAATACACCCAAAGGCATTAGATGATACAGGTTAAGACCAAAGCGAAACAGTTCAAAGCTTCAAGTACCTGGGACCATTGTATCAACCCGGATCCAAGCCCCAAAAGTATGCAGGCTGCACAGACAAAACACTTTTTCAAAATAAAAACCATTGGAGAGATAAAAATATCTCATTATCTCCAAATCAGACTAATGCGCTCCCTTGTCATATCCTTTTCTGTATGCCGTGAATCATGGACCCGACTTTAGTTTTGGGGGAGAAGAGTAAGGCAGTGGGGATGAGATGCTTTCGGAACTCCTTGGCATTCCTCAAAGACCACATAAGCAACGAAAGCGTGTAACAAATCCAGCAACCATTGGCCCATGAACCTTTTAAAGATCGTGAAAAAGCGTAAAATTAAAGGTAGGATGTCACAAGATCCCAAGGAATTACAAAGACAGTTTTTTCAGGCCGTCCAAGGAGGAAGAAGAGGCAACCAAGGAAAGTGGGGAAAATAACATCACGAATGGGCAGGTAGAATCAAAAAAACCTGAAAAGGCAGAACAAGAGAGGAATGGAGGGAACTGTTGTTATCTTTTTGGGTGCCCCCCGGTCGTCAGCTACGGGACAGAAAAATGATAGATAATAGAATAAATGATATAGCTACTTAAACCCTTTAACAGGTTACTTGTGAGTTACTTTCATTTTTTTTCCCGACTATTTTTAGTGCATTTTCATGAAGACCTTGGTTTATAGCTCATCCGAAGGACTAGTACTAAAAAAACTGTTTTTGAGGTAGCAAAATTATTGGGTCCGTGCTTGCGCTTACATTTTTTGGGGGAATTTACCTTTAAACATTGAATGCAGTGTTATAGGGTTTCACTCCGTTTCCCTTTACAAAAAATGAAGGGGTGGGCAGGGGTGGGGGGTGTAGGAAGATCCGAAAGTTTAAAAATGCCCCGAATAATTTCATCATGACCTTTCAACTGACTAAAACTCTCCGATTGGTTGGAAAACCCTTGAATTATCTTTGGAAATCTGTGTGGAGAAATTGTCTGTGGGTGGGGACAGAGGGACAGAAGACATAGGAGATCAATGGAAAAAAAATAGACTGGCTGTATTCATGCACTGCTGCCATATATCACCTTCCAGATTATTTTAAATCTTAAGTTTTAGGTAACTACGTATGTTTCAGTGTGTTTGGTATGTATGTATGTATGTATGTAGTATGTATGTATGTATGTATGTATGTATGTATGTATGTATGTATGTATGTATGTATGTATGTATGTGTGTGTGTGTGTATGAAAGTCAAAGTCAAACTTTTTTTTCCAGATGGTACATTGTATAAGCATTGCAATTGCTTGCTTGCTGCGGCGTGCGTGTGTGTATGTATGTGTGTGTGTGTGTGTGTGTGTGTGTGTGTGTGTGTGTGTGTGTGTGTGAGCGCACACGGTGTGTGTGTGTGTGTGTGTGTGTGTGTGTGTGTGTGTGTATGTGTGTATTTAAGAAGATCCTTCTCTTGGAGTTAACTGTCGTACTGACGCAATTCCCATAAAATCCTTTAGATTGGACACCAAACTGAGAAACTAGAATGTCAACAGCAACACGCCATCTTGCACACACGTAAACCCCATCTGAACTTTGTAGCTAAATAGGCCAGCTATGTCTGGTGGTATGAATGGCACAAACATACCCAGCACACACCCTGTGAACTGGAGTTTGATGTGTTCCACGCTAGATATACTGCCAGAAATGTTCAGGGCACTGCCACAACATTTCCTTCAAGGATTGTTTGGGAAGTTGAACAAAGTCAAGCTACAGTACCACTTGTTCTGATCCAGTGCATGGAGGACAAAAAGCAAGGGTTTTAATGCAGAATTATAATTATTGAGTTGCATCCCCATTGTGAACTATTGACCGTTGACATTTACTTTTAACAACACTCCCATGTGAATGTGTATGATTATTTGAAGACGTTATGAGGAACTACCACAGATACAGAAAAAGAGAAGACACTTAACACATTGAAATCATCGTGAGAACAGACACAAAGGCTGCTAAAACAGACACTGTATAATTTTTTTTGTATTAAACACTCTTTAGTACTTGTTCTTTCTCATTGGCACGTTAGGTTGTTTTCTGAATTGATAAAAAAGTTGTAGAATAAATTTTTTTTTTACTTGTAGTTGTCTTTTTCTTTCATGCACTGGCACCAATCAGGAATCAGAAACAACTCATGGACGCGTGGCTAAGATCATTTGACTAAAACCCATAGGTTCACGATTTTCTATCATCCATGAAAGAGGAAACACAATCTGACAGGGATTACATTCTCACAATCTGAGTTCACCTCTCAGCAACATGGGTTACACACCTACACTGGTGAAAAATGGCGCACAAGAACACTAACTACTGGAAGAAATAAATTAAATATTCTCAGGGTTTTTTTTGCCCTGGGAGACTTGGTGCACAATGGTTTCAGCTGATGGTTTGTTGATATGACAGGCAGAACGACAATGGACTAGGGAGGGTGAGATAGTGGCACCAGGACTGTCCTCTGTATCTGTTGATCGGTTACCATCTTGGTGTTCTAGATGATTATGATCCTATAGAGAAAAGAATGAACGACACTGTCTGTGTAGTGACTATGTGCAAGTAGAGAAATGATAGGACTTGTACAGAAACCAACATCAAAAGAAAGACAATTAGTAATTGGCTGCAGTTCTGTGTGTATGTGTGGTGTGTGGGTGTGTGTGTGAGTGAGTTAATTGTGTGTATGTGATCCCCTAACTGACAGAATGATGATTGATTAATTCCTTTAGACCAATCACAGGCACAAGACTAGTGTCCATCTTCTCCTCCCACCAAAGAATAAAGTCTTAGCCCCCAGCTGCCTCTAAGACGGCCGTGCATCACTCTGATTGTATCTCAGCAGTAACCGATAACAGCAACAATAAACTGGCTTTCTGATCAATACCAGGGTTTGTTGGGTAAGAAAAAGCATACAGCAGACATTTCCAATCACAGTCTGTGAAAGAGGAAACACAGTCCTACAGGGATCCCCCTTTCACATCTGATTTTCATGTTCCTCAGTCAACATTGCTCACACAGCACACACACACTCACAAGCACCACACACAATACAACAGGCACACACACACACACTCACACCAAAATGAGGGAAAAATGGAACAGAGGGATGTACTGTGCCCAGAAGAAAAAAGTCATTTCTCAGAAAAGGGTTATTTCCCTTTGGAGACTGTGTCCACCATGGTTCAGCTGATGGGTTTAGTTGATATGACAGGCAGAGACAATGGACTGGGGATGGAGGATTGTGGTTGATGCCCTGGTGTTCGCCAAAAATAACACAAAAAAAAAATAAAAAGTGAATTACGATCTATCAGAGAAACAATGACTGAACACTGTCTGTTGTAGTGACTTGTACCGGTAGAGAAATGAATGGGACGCTTGTACAGACACCAACATCAAAGAAAAACAGTAGACTGTGGGAGAAGAAGGATGATATAGATTCTCTCTTTTCAGTGTGTATGTGTGTGGTGTGTGTGTGTGTGTGTTGTGTGTGTGTGTGTGTGTGAGTGTAGTTGTGTGTTGTTGGGTGTGTGTGTTGTGTGTTGTGTCTGTGTTTGCGTGTATGGCACCAGATTAATGGTTGATTGATTGATTAATTTTTCTCTTTTGTAACCATTTCCAGAAACAATTATTAGTGTACACCCTCTCACCCCACAAAGAAAAATGTATTAGTTCCCACTGACATCTACAGAGTGCAAGCCTCACTCTGTGCATCACCTGCAAGTAATCACCAGATTCCACAGGAAAAAAAACTCACAGTAGACATGTGCACGCACAGTCAAAGAAAAGACTATCACGTTTTTGAGTTATTTCCCTCAGGGTCTGTATCCACCGAATAGTTCATCTGATGGTTTAAGTTCTCAAAGCAGACAATAATGGATTGTGGGAAAAGGAAGGAGACAGGAACATCCGAGCTGCTGTGTCTTTGATGGGGATGGGTTGGACAGTCCCCGTGACATGCAAACCTTCCCTGTCATTGGAACAGATGCCCATCACTCTTCTTAAGGTGAGAATTTTTAAGCTACAGTTGTAAACAGGGCAGTCTGCGGCAGTAAGTTGAATTCTTCATGAGGTGGTGATGGTGAAGGGGAAAATAATTTGGTGTGAGTGTTGAATGAAAGATGTATTGCAAACCTCCACTCCTCTCCTGACACACTGCAGACAAGCCATGGCTGACTTGGCTCTGTGTGATAGCTGGCACACTGTGTGACCTGATTCTTTTTCTCTCTAGTTTGGTGGCGAGGTTTCCACAGTCAGAGGTCATTGTTCTTAAGCCCCATGTTTCTGTAGAGAATCTGATGCAGTTTTGGCTCTGCCTGATTTCTAGCATGCTGTGTGACCTGATATTGTTTTTCACTATTTTGGTGGCACAGTTTCCCATATGAGAAGTTCTTCATCTATCACTTTGTGTGAAAAAAGTTTCAGTAGGAATACAAATACAGTACAATTGAAAGTGCATTAGTTTTTTTGTTCTGATTTCTTACCCTCAAATCTTATGAATGTTGTAATTTAGCTAAAACTGCAGACAAATGGAACTATACAATACGCAAAGCTACCAGAAGCCTCTCCTGTTTTATGTCAACTCCATGGGTGTGCTACAGGCTTTGTGCTCAGTGACAACATAAACTGGCTTCTTCCGTCAAAGAACAGGGATCTGGTAGGGTAAAGAAAAGCATACAGTGTCGATTTCTATCAGAGTCTATGACAGAGGAACCACAACCCTACAGGGACACAGCAACATTGGTCACACACACACCAAACATGGTGAAAAATAGGCGCACAAGGGATGACACTACTGAAAGTAACTTCATTTTGCCTCAGGGTTACGTCCCCTGGAGACAGGATGCAGTATGTTCAGCTGATGAGTTGTTTGATATGACGGCAACGACAATGGACTGGGGAGGTGAGATAGTTGGGGGGGGCCAAATCAGGACGTCATCTGTTTGATGGTGGATTGGTAGTTGGTCCCTGGTGTTATCCAGTGAATTATGATAGAGAAAGATTGAACTGAACTATTTGTTGTAGTAAATATGGGTGCAGCCAAAATAATGATAGGACTTGTAACAGAACACCAAATATTCAAGAAAGAATGGTAGTGGCTAGAGTTGTGTGTGTTTGTTGTTGTTTGTTTACGATTTTACACGTTTGTTCACATCCTCATGATATTAGACTAGAAAAAAATATATAAGGGGGTGTTGAGAAAAATTGAGGAGGTGGTGGAGGTCCTCTGAAAAATGTGCAGGGAAAAAGTAATCTTAACATGAAAAGAAATCGTGGCAAAGAAAAAAAGGTACAATAAACAAAGAGAAAAATCAAAAACATAAAAAAAGGAAACCCTCCGCCCCAAAAAAACCATGAAGAGGAAAACAAAAACAAAACAGTTGTTTGGTGTGTGTGTGTGTGTGTGTGTGTGTGAGTTGTGTGTGCGTGTAACGATTGCTAACTGATGACTGATTGGTTGATGCTAATTTCCTTTTCAACCAATCCAGACGAGGACTATCATTGGTGTTCACCTTCTCCCTCCCCAGCAGAGAAGAAAGTCTTAGCCCCCAGTTGACATCTACAGAGTGCAACGCCTCACTCTGTGCATCAGCTGCAGCAATCAAACAGATTCACACAGGAAAGAAAATGACACAGGAGACATGTGCACTAAGCGGAAGAGAGACTTCACGTTTCTGAGTTATTTCCCCTCTGGGACTGTATCCAGGATAGTTCAGCTGATGGTTTAAGTTCTCAAGCAGACGATAATGGATTGGGGGAAGGAAGAGACAGCAACATCAGAGCTGGGTGTCTTTGATGGGGAGTGGGTTGTCAGCCCCGTGGCGTGCAAACCTTCCCTGTCATGGAACAGATGCCCATCTCTCTTCTTAAGATGAGAATTTTTAAGCTACTGTTGTAAACAGGGCAGTTTGCGGTAGTGAGTTGAACTTTATCATGAAGGGATGTTGTTTAAAAGAGAACAAGTTTGGTTTGAGGTTGAATGAAAGATGTATTTGCAAACCTCCACTCCTCTCCTACACACTGCAGACAAGCCAATGCTTTACTTGGCCCTGTCGGATAGCTGGCACACTGTGTGACCTCAATGTTTTCCTCTTTGACTATTTTTGTGGCAAAGTTACCCAAGGAGAGTTTATTCTTCTGTCATCACTTGTGTGAAACAGATTCAGCAGGAACAAAAAGACAGTACAAACAAAGTGTATTAGTTATTTCTTTCTGTTTTTTGTTGTTGCTTTCAATGGCTTATGAATTGTGCATGAGCTAAACTGCTAGAACTGAACTGAGACAATGCTGCAACTATGACAGAGCCCTTAACATTTGATGTTATCTCATGGGTGTGCTACAGGCTTTGTGCTCAGTGACAACATAAACTGGCTTCTTCTGTACAAGAACAGGGTTCTGGTAGGGTAAAGAAAAGCAATACAGTGGAGATTTCTATCAATGATCTATGAAAGAGGAACCACAACCCTACAGGACACATTTCACATCTGATTTCATGACTCAGACAAACAAATGGTCACACACACCAAAAAGTGGTGAAAAAAGCGCACCAGATGATGCAACACCCTAGGACGGAAGAAAAACTTCATTTTCTCAGGGGTTATTCCTGCAATGCGTGCGGTGCGTGTGTGCGTGTGCGGTGCCATGCGCCGCGCGTGGTGTGTGTGTTTGTGTGTGAAAGTTCGTACAAGTCATGATAACTCGGCACTGGTATGTGATGCTAACATGGTTTTCAGTGCACTGTGGTCGATGGTCCTGCTCATGTACACGTGGAGAACTCTGTCCCCTCTCTATGCTCACAAAGGCGTCAAGGCGAGAGGCTGGGTTTCATCAGAGGGAACAGTCAGAAACTCATCATCACCTTCATGAATTACTGACGCCGTTGTTACGGCAAGCCAGTCTCGCGACCTGACGCAGTTGTGGAAAGGTAGCTTCCCCTGAGAACCACAGGCACTGATATCAGCAGGGCCCACTGCTCAGCGAGTTCATTTAGACAAAAAAAGGTGGCTTGAGATTCTGTATTGGAGAACAAGTTTGCCTGTCTTGATATCAAAACAGAAATAAACGCATTGATAAAGGAAAAAAAGAGAAAAAGAAAGCAGAGCAATAAATAAATGAATAAAAAGACCAAGAAAGTTTTGGGAGAAACAAAGACAGGCTTCTGTTACTAAATCGGAAGTCTTAACAGGGCGGATATAATCATAACACCAACAACAACAGCATGCAGCAGCAGCATCACAGCAGCAGCAGCAGCAGCAGCAGCAGCAGCAGCAGCAGCAGCAGCAGCAGCAGCACAGCAATAGCCGCCGCAGCAGCAGCAATAGCAGCAATAGCAGCAGCACACAAAGCAGCAGCCAGCAGCAGCAGCAGCAGCAAACAAGCAAGCAAGCAAGCAACACCAACAAAGCAAGCCAGCCAGAAGTGACAAGTCTAGGGAGAGATGAACAGCAGAGTGTCTTCAGAAAAGAATCCTCTTCTTCCGCCTTCGTATTAGGCTCTTAACTGCTTACACATTGGGGGCCGCAAGGGGAGATCCAATCCAAATTTTCACGGTTGGCTTTTTCAAGCTGCCTATAGCCTGCCATAGACAGTGATCTGAACACGAACTCTAAGAATTTTGGTGGTGCCTTACAATCAAGTCACCATGAAAGCAATGACGTAGTATCTGACAAAAAATCAATATAATAGAACCGCATTCATACTTACTTGACTGGGCTGCAACTCTAATGCTATCCTGTCATATGTCCTGCATAAAACCTAGAGCCAAAAGACGCAGACACCCACAGTGTTGGTCAGGCAATTGGAGCAAAACTCCTCAACACATCGAAAAGTGGACGATGCTTGCCTGTGTAGTCCTCAGTCTTCCAAAAATGAGTCTACAGTAAACTAGCCTGTCCATTCCCCCCAGCTGTAATCTGACCACTGTTCCCCTTGGTCACCCCACACCCAGACTGACAAACACCTTCCCCAGTAACCCACCAATTCCTCATCACCACACCCCCACTTTTCTCCAGTCCACACACGAAAGGACGTGACTAGGAGTGAAGATGGACAGACTGTCCCTGAATCACGATAGACTGAGGTCAGAGATTAGTTTTCATCTATGTCAAATTACTGACGAGCCATTAATCACATTGACAAGTCAGTCTTTTATGATTCTGATACGTTTCTTCAGTCATTTGTTAAATTTCCTCCCCAGAGGCTCAATGTCGTTCATGACCCCGGTGGAAATGAATGTTTCATTTCTACAAATAAGAAGGGTCGTCGTGCGCTTTGGGGGAAAATGGAGGAAGGGCCTTCATCGTCTTATTAGATCACTATCGTCCATCATCATCATAGTTTATCTTGTATGGTCGTTGCCACCATGATAGGGCAGCGGCGGCAGCAGAGGCGATGTCAGCAGCAGAGCAGTACAGCAGTTAGGATAAGCAGTAGCAGCAGTTGTAGAAGCAGCAGCAGTAGCAAAAGCAGCAGCAGCAGCAGCATAGTCACTTTCTGATAAAAAGTAAGTCCAGCAAATATTTACATCGGCTGCAGAAAATTGACCCCCTTCTTAAAGACATTGGTGAAACGCATTGAAGAAAACACAGCACGAGAATACCTAACCTTTTTATCCACAATAGAACTACCGTTACTAAGAAGTATAATGACGAAACAAGTAGTTGATTAATGGAACCATAAAAAAACAACCCAAAAAACCAAACACAAACAAACAATCAACATCAATCAACAAAAATGAAACCCAAACCCAAAACCAACCTCCCACCTATCCCCCGCCACCACACCTCGGGTGGTGGTCTGAAATAGGCAGATCTTCAGACGACATCATAGCTGAGGTTCCTGTACACCATGCATGCACGGAGTGCAAGGTAAAAAAACCACGACCTTAAAAAAATTGTTTTTCCCTGGTGCCGGTTTTCAAGTAAGAAGCGGATCTCATTGAGACATAACTCAAGGAAAAAACAGGAACAGTGTTTAAAACGTGGTGCCTTGACATCCAGCAATGCACATCACCACAGAATACACAGTCTACCTTCCCGCAGAGATATATGTAGTTGTCAAAGCATACTATTACTCTAAAAATCGGAAGACGACAGCATAGACCAATGTTTGCCTTTACAAGTGAGTCAAAAGTGAATTTGATGATCCAATCTTTCATCCTTCGTTGAGATAGTATGTCAAACACACCCCATTGACATGCTTGTTATAAACAGGTTTGATTCAGCCATGAAATACATTACGTGTGTGACAAAACAGAACACGAAGGATAAAGCAGTAAGTACCTAAAGGCTCAGAATTATTGTGTTCAAGTAAGCTTACAACAGCATTTACATGTCACCTGTTATGATCCCTATAATGAAAAAAAAAGAACATTGACTAATAAACAAATGACCGGATAGTATTAACGACCACAGGTCATATAATGGATTTTTAAAATCTATTAATTAATTAATTCATTCATTTGAATCATTGATTGATTTAATGATTTATTGATTTATGCATTTATCTATATATTTGTTTATTTTTTTGTTCCTAGGTTAGAGCTCCGAGGTTCATCAACAGTGACATTTTTGCGTAAGCAAACCATTTCCTCCCCACTTTTGGATAGTCACATTCCATTCCGCAATTCGATAAGGCGGTCTCTTAAGGAAAAGAAATGAATGGTGTGTGTGTGTGTGAGTGTGTGTGTGTGTGCGCGCGCGCGCTCTCAGAATAAGCTAAGAAAAAGAATGTGTGTGAAAAGGACTGCTCCACTGGAAATACACTATTTCTGTTGACTATGTTGTATCACTACAGTGTCAACCAAAATCACCAATTATCAATTAGATGAACTATGAAAAACACACACCACACACACACACACACACAACACACACACACACACACCACACACACGACACACACAAGGCACACACACCCCACAACACATAAAACACACCACCACCAAACCACCACCACCACCACCACCAACACAAAAACGACCCCACCAACCCAGACAAACAAATGAACATCCCCCCAACAAACAAACAAACTATACAGCAACAACGACAAACGAAATCCGGCAGCGGGGAAGCAGACGATGTAATCAACTCATCTGTCAGTCACAGGCTGCCCCTGCTCTCAAGGGACGCTAGCTGAGGAAAATCAGGGAAGTTAATCAGTCAGTGGGGTCATCTGGTTGACCATTACTGACTGACAGTGCGGGCAGAGGTGAGCTCGCAGTTGTCGTTCTTGTTGTCATTTAAAGGAGTTCATTTTGGCAAAATATATGAATTACCCAAACTAACTAGCCATCGAGTCAGCCAACCAAACCACCAACAACTGACCTAGCTAGTCTAGGGGCTAGCTAACTAATTAACTAACAGAGTTTGGCAATAACATGTGTATTTCCTAAAAAAAATCTTTTTGATGTATATATGCTATCGGCCTGACAAGATATGAAAAAATGTACCTAAAACGGTTTTTACAAATTGTGTATACATAGAGGAATCTAAATGCAAAGCATTGTAAAGTGAATACTTCTCGTACCAATAAAACAATGTTTTTTCATTTAAATGTTACAATCTTTTAACATTTGACCCGTCCAACAACAGAAATATTAAGTGGTATTACTTTTATCATCATGGAAGAAGAAACCCCCCCACCCCGAAAAAAAGACATAAATAACCCCCAAACCAAAACAAACAAAACCTCCCCAAACAAAACCGCTCCACCAAAAAACCCCCAACAAATAAAAAAAAACCAAAAAAAAAAAAAAAAAAAAAAACCCAACAATCCCCCAAAACCCTCGCATAACTGCTAGCTTAGTGATTTGTTGTGCTGCAATATGCACTGGTTTGTGATATATCATGTGCAATGGAACAGCATTATTTTAGATCTTGCACTGCGTTAATTGTCATTGCATATAAAACAATTAACGTTTGATTTCCAAAAGAACAAATCGCAAAGCGCACATTTTCAAAACGGTCTTTTGCCAATACATCGGTTTCAAGACAGGAACGACAACTACAGACACAAGCTCAGCAACCTTTTCAATCAGTATGGGCCGAAGAGCTGACCCCCAGGTCTGATTAATGTAACAATTTCTTAGCACTTACTCCTTGTGCGAAAATGTCAATGAATTATGATGAATTGACTTGAAGAAGCTAGAGAGAGAGAAGAGAGAGAGAGAGAGAGAGAAGAGAAGAGAAGAGAGAGAGAATCACAAATTCTTTATGACAAATTCTTTTATTTAGAGGATAAATGAAATAAGCACCGCCTGTGCTTTTTTAATCCAAAAGCTACTCCTTCGTGGCGAAAAATGAATGAATGAGGGGAAGGGACTTGAGAGAGAGAGAAGAGAGAGAGAGAGAGAGAGAGAGAGAGAGAGAGAGAGAGAGAGAGAAGAGAGCATGGATTGTGCTTGTTCAGCAATGAAGAATGTTGAGGGTCCCTATCGCCTTTATTCTTCTACTTGACAAGTCATTTCAATCATATTATTACGGCCACATGGATTCGCCACCCAACCGCCTTGCCATTCTTTTACAGTGTTTGTGATTTCATTATCTACGACATGAAAAAGCCATCACCACCGACCCATTCCGGTCTCAAGGTGTATGATTCACCCCATGACCATTTTTCACGGCTCATGTAACTTCTCCCTGCCATGTCTCCTGCTTCCTTATTGGTTTCGTGGTGCAGAATAAATCACAGCGCTGGATTGGTTGTCACTTGACAACGTGATCACTGAGTCTTTGCAATGGTTATTTTTCTTTAAAAGCAAGACTGAGGAAAAAGGAGGGGAGATAAGCTTCCGATTATTGAGCGGGAAATTGTCTTGATTTGACGTCGTGTTTTTTTCCTGGTGGATGTGGTGTTATGGGTTATAACTTATCTTTTACATATAGGTGCTTTCGATTTTTAGAGATTGCCTCTGCTGTTCATTTCCTTTCTTTATCATGAGAAAAACCATTGTAAAAAAATGACAGAAGCGACATTTTAGAACATGGAATAAGTTTGTGTTGTTCTTATAGTAGGTAAAGGTAAAGGTAAAGGAGTCCCATAACCTATAAGGTCGTAGGGAAGCGAGGCGTCAGAGACCTCACTTCTCTAGGGCCAGCATATATGAGGGCGGCGCCCACTCCTCTTCTCCTCAGCTGGCTTTACCTTACCCTGCCCCGAAGAGGAGGTACCCCATTTATCAGCTGGTTGAACCTTGGAACTGTACTGAAGCCAAGGCGCGCAAAACGGTCACCCCATCCAAGTGGGTAACCACGCACGACCTGCTTAACATGGGCTGGGGGAAAGCGAGTGCTTCCGCCCCCTGAGCTATCCCCGTCCCACGTTCATATAGACGATCTGGTAAAATGGAGCATGAAGCAAACATGCACACACTCCTGCACTTTTCGAGTTTTTCATGAAATTAAGTATTAAAAAACAGATCATGTGGACAAGGTGAGAGGGCTTCAGACAGCAACTATTGAGCGCGTGTCACACAAGCGAAAATGCGTTACAATTTGCCCTTAAGAGCCTTACCAAGTCAGGCCCAGGCGCATCCCAGTTTAGGCATGGAAAAGAATCATTTATATTTAAAATCTTATGTGGAAAAAATGCAGGAGAATGGCCAAGAAGGCAGTAAAATATTTTAGACAAGAACGGATGTTGACAGAGAAGAAGTGCGGAAACAATACAGAGGATAGAAAAGAAAGAACTCCTAAGCACTAACAACCAGAAGGTGGGGATGTTATTCCATGCTGACAGGCCCCTGGCATCCCCATAGGGGAGATCATGTTACGAATTGGCTGAGATATACGAGATATACAGACTTGCCTCAGGCTGATTGATTTTCAATCAGATAGCACCACTGGGACTTTCATATCATAAAAAAACAACATTTTCAACTGGAGGGACAACACTGCCCTCCCACCTCCTGTTCCAGGACAGACTAAAGACTCACCATCTCATCTCATCTGCTCCCATAACCCCCTCCAGGGTCGTAGGGGCACTGCATTGACGAACGTTGCACCAGCTGGCTCCATTTGCGGCGGTTGTGTGCAAGTGCCTGGGTTGTGGAGAAGCTCTTCCCTGTCCATTCAGTGATGTTGTCTGCCCATTTCTTCCTCTGTCTGCATCGCTCTCTTCCCCTGCACTGTTCCCTGCAGTATGGTTTGGACAGCCCATCTGATCTAGTCACATTCTGTACCATCAGCTTTCCTTTTCTTGACGTGTCAGCAGTTTTTTCGTAGTGCTTTTACATGTTGGTGATGAGTTTGTAGGACTGTATTGATTGGTAGTGTGGTTCCATGTATGAAATGCCAAGGAGTGTTCTGAGGCTAAAGACTGACTTAAAACAAAACAACACCCACTCACCCTTAAGGAGTGATAATATACAAAACACACCTGTACACACAAATCAATATCTTCTGAACATGCCCTTTGCTCTCCTTTGCTCACCTCTCCTCTACATTTGATTTCTTTAAGTTGTTCCCCTTTGTTCTGTTTCTCTTTGCTTCTTCCCATTTTGGCATACATTATCAAGTTTATTTAAACAAATCAAACCACAGTCCGATTCCCTTGCTTATTTATGCTTGTTTTGTTTTGTTTGGTTGATCCCTTTTATGATTATAACCGTGTTTGCTAAACATGATTTTCTGCTTTGCTCTGTCAACTGACTTTTTCTACTGTCATGGAGTACAGTCATATTTTTGGGACATCTGTCACAGTTTGCCTGTCTGTAGATCTAGACAGGGCTCTGAAGATAGATTCATTGTTGTCCTGTCAAGATGACAAAGAATTGTGATTGCTGTGTTGCGTAATTTGAATAACAAAAATCAGTTGAAATCCATTGAAATGTACAATGTAAACCTGTGTTCAATATGTTTTTATGGAATCAACCCTTTGTGATCTAGCATTCCTTTCACAATCCAGTTGATTTTGTCTCCATATCTCTTTTCTGACTGTCTGTCTTGTCTCTCTGGGACTAGATGTAAAAACCACACGAAGCCCATATTCTTCTCAAAAATCACCGAAATAAAAGAATTTGATTAAAATAAAAGATTTGATTTATTTATGTGTGCGTGTGTGCGTGCGTGTCCGGTGCGCGTGTGCCTGTGTGTTTAAATTTAAACTTGTTCACATTTCTCTTAAATGGTTGGCATGATTATGAATAATTTAAACGAAAGTTCTTTAATATGGTTTAACAAGATTTAACACTATAGAAGTTCCATAGAAGACCACAACAAGATGATGATGATGGTGACCATGATGGTGATTGATGAACGTTTTAAAGCCAACGAAATGAGATGACACCAATGAACAATATCACTTACAGCTCTAAAAATTCTCATTCGTATAATACTTTTCCTTGGTGTAAGTTTATTATGGCTGGCAATGGTTGTTTTAAAAAACAAAAGATTTATTTTACTATGCAGAGACCTTTGCAATTCCCACATTTTTAGTTTTACATTTTCAAACAGGGAGGATCCTGATGTTACCTCTAAGTCTGATGGATTTGACACACCAATGGTGATTGCTTGATGTATGCTGGAACGTAAGGAGGTACAGCACTTAATCTTGCTGTATCTCATGTGTCTTTCACTCACTGCTTCAATCTTCCACTGCCCCAAAATCTACAGTGTCAATGTTTCCTGGTATAGGCTGTTCTCTACACTCTGGTTAATACATTAGCGAGGAAATGAAGACACAAAACTCACCCCCTATTTTCTATCTCTCCCCACAAAACAGGATCTGAGGTGTTACGTCAGACGTTATCTTTTACTGCCCATGTCCGCTTCGCCACGACAAGTTTTCGATGGCATCTGATTGGTTCGTGGTTTTGGGTGTAAATCACGGCGAATGGTTGTCAGGTGACATAGGTCTCTGGTCCCAAGCAGGTTGTTTCTCTTTGAGGACAATCAAGATGTAAAGGGCCTCAAGCCAGACATGTGACACAGAGTACCAGGAAAATTACCTTCGCTGATAGATCTACCTATAGTTGTTTACTTTGCTGTGTATGTTCAGTCTTCTGGGAATGTCATGGCAAAATATTGTGGTGACCAAGTTTTCATTCTGATCTCTGCACATTACTTTATAAAAAGTGAATACAAAACTGATCACGTAAAACGTTCTGAGAACTTACTGTTGTATGAATTCAACCTACCTCTGAGTTTGCTATTTTTTTAGTTCAAGTTTCACACAGCATCAATCAGGGAGATGAAAGTAGCAGGCAAGCTAAAAAATAACAACAACAATTAATGGAACAGTACCCACACCCCTCATCAAAAACAACAAGGATGGGGGACGGTGGGTAGCCTTGTGATGAGAGCTTTGAGATCCAGTTTTGACAACCCAGGTTCCAGCTCAGGGAGACGCCTTTTCCAAGAGATTTCCCCTCTGGAGTTAACGTGAACTTCTCTGAAAGTCTTTGGCTGAGACTTATAAACCAAGACCCTGTGTGAACACATGCAGAACATCATGCACACATCTTCAAAACCGTTCTGCATTTCAGAAGAGTAGGCCATTTGTGCCGGTAAGAACAATGACAAGATAATTTAAAATAACAACCACATTACAGACATCTTCCCTGAAGTCAAAAGCAGATCCTTACAACTGAGAGCAAAAAAACGGTCGCATAAAAATTATGTCCTAATCTCAACTTTGGGTTGAACCTCGAAGCTCTAACCGGTAAAAAACAACAACCAAACAACGCAAAAAAACAAACAACACTAGCAGCCGGCTACTCCTCAAAGGTCTAGTGGGAAATGAGGGAAAAATAATGGTCCACTCAGATAGAACTCGAACCCTCAAACTCTTTCTTCCTCCCCACTCTCCCCCTACCACCAGGTCACGCCGCAAAGCCTGACTGGCTACATTCCCTATGAATGTGAATGGATGGCGCTGCTCTTGAGGGGGGGCGACGTTTCTCATCCAGGGAGAGCATCTCGGAATTGCATGCTAAGAAATCTTTGAGCGGCTTAACTGTGGTGTACATACAATGCAGAGGTGTAATTTTCCAGCTGACGTGGGCTTTTCCTTTCCTGAACGTTTCGTGAAGCCGCAAGAGTTATAATCAGGGATACAGGAACACAGGACATTCCTGGAAGAATGTATACACTAGAAACAATGAATGCAGTTTAAAAAAAAAGATTTACTGAGCTCTCATGCTTAAGAGGAGATAAAGGTGTGTGTGTGTGAGGCCTTCACTCAAATTTTGTAAAAGTTGGTAGTTAACATTTATAAAATGGCTTGCGACCTTTTTAATTTAATAGTTTTATAAAATAAATATATATCATTGTTTTGGTTGATTATTTCACTAATAGCCTGCTCCCTTCCTGCTGACGCCTGTATTTTTCAATTTCTGGTCATAACTGAAAATATTTAAAAATTTAATCAGGTCGGTTTATTGTCTCCTGTTGAATAAATTCGAAACCTCCAATATACCAAAAGGGGTTAAAGAACGCAATCTTGAAACCTTTGTTAGTGTAGGCCATAGGCTAGTCCCTCCATGTCCTTACACCAACAATTTTCACAATTGGTGACCTGCTGACATGCGATCTTTTGAACATCTGTGAATTGTTGTCTTTGGGTTGGGCACAGAAGAACAGAGGACACAGCAACCTCTGGTCATTGGAGAAGGAAATTAACTCCCTTGATCCATGCATAACTACCTGTATATGGCCTTTCAGTTCTTTCCAGGTTTAAAGGAAGACACACACACACACAAACACAACACCACACACACACGACCAAACACACATACACAACACACACTCTCTCTCTTCTCTCTCTGTCTCTCTGTGAGGGTGTGTGTGTGTGTTTGTGTGTGTGTGTGTGAAGAACCTTCCCTCTAAAAGTTTACATTGAAACTGACTTCAGACCTGAAAAATCTTTCGGCGGCCAGATCCCATGTTTAAAAAGACGCAGACCATATTGTACACATGTTTAAAAACCCAATCCTATATTTTGCAGCTGAGTAGCAGACTAATGTTGGGGGACAATTGCTGACATCAACACTCCCTGTAACACAGTCAGTCTTGAAAGGGCACGGTTCTTCTGCCAGGTTCAACTTGCCACCCAACAGCACACCACTGAAAACTTGAGACGGGATATGTAACCCACTGATTCCCTCATGGAATGAAGAGAGAAGTGAAGTCAATTTACATCATGCTGGATCTGATCAATGTACATGTACAACCAAGCAATGCTTTGTTGCAGAATTTGATTGGGTGACAACCCCCATGTTGCAGTAGTGACCACCATTCACAGGTTTTCAATGACAGTGCCATAGAAATAATGCAGACTTTGAGCTTGACAAATTTTTTAACTATGGCGACTAAAACAGACATTACTACACCTTTTAACCTTCATGATAAGCCTCCCACTTATTGCTAATTCTTTTTTAAACATATAAAAATTATCTTTAAGAAAAGAATTCACTTGTAATTAATATGCACCTGGTAGGAACCAAAAAAATCAGAATCACTTTTAAGCTACTTTGCAAGCAAACCCATGCAGTTCACTTCACTGCTAGTTCTCTACTCCATTTTGTGATCTGTGACACCTGTCCTGAAATCTCAGTGGCTCGTGCTGCAGCATAACTCACAAGGATAGGTTGTCGACCCTGACATGCGATTTCGAAACTTGGAAGGTCCATTTCCCTTTGAAGGGAGGGCTGAAATGGAAGGAAGTAAGCACACTGATCAGGACAATAAACTAAGAAACTTCTCACCCTTGATTTATTTATCCCTTTAAAAAATTCCACACCGTGTTTCAGTCTTTGTGATTGTGAAAAAAACTCTTTAGGGGAGTGACAAACAGACTTTAATGTCCACAAATGTAGCTTTTTGTTTGTTTGCCAGTCCATTCTTTTAGAGCAATCAAAGTTTTCCTTCCCTAAAGATACTACGGAATTTTTTCCATGGGTTTTAACACATGCCGAATGTGTTTCGCATTTGTATTTTCTTATGAGGAAGGATTGATACAGCCAGCGTTTAAGAGACATCTCACATATTTAACAGAGAGACAGATAGAACAAAAACAGAAAAACAAAGCGCCAGAGACAGTACATAAAACGTAAATGATCAGGCAGACAAACATGCACAAAGAAAATAACACAAATCATATGAACAAAGGGCAACACAAAAATATATTTAAGACCTTTAAAATTATCATCAGCATCAGCAGTATCTTGCCAATAATAGTTTGTCAAGGGAGACACACAGGAGGCATTGTACCTTTAGAAACAATGACATGATCAATGAGATATAATGCAAGTTGTAGTGAAGCATAATAAATGGTTTAGACAATCAAAATGAATGCATGTACTCAATGTGTGATAGGAAAGATGTATTAATGACCATGTTTCTTTAAGGAGTGAGAAAGAGAGATGAAGAATTGATTGAATGATTGATAATCTATTAATTTTGAAAGGAAAGAGACACTTTTTTCATCCCTGCATATGCCCAATAGTTATTAATCATTAATGATGGGAAATAGTAATTTCGAGTAAACTTACAGTAAAAAAGCTACTATCCTAAAAACAACAATAGCAACAAAAAGAAAACTAAACACCATAGTTAAGATTTTCTATCATCCATGAAAGAGGAAACACAATCTGACAGGGATTACATTCTCACAATCTGAGTTCACCTCTCAGCAACATGGGTTACACACCTACACTGGTGAAAAATGGCGCACAAGAACACTAACTACTGGAAGAAATAAATTAAATATTCTCAGGGTTTTTTTTGCCCTGGGAGACTTGGTGCACAATGGTTTCAGCTGATGGTTTGTTGATATGACAGGCAGAACGACAATGGACTAGGGAGGGTGAGATAGTGGCACCAGGACTGTCCTCTGTATCTGTTGATCGGTTACCATCTTGGTGTTCTAGATGATTATGATCCTATAGAGAAAAGAATGAACGACACTGTCTGTGTAGTGACTATGTGCAAGTAGAGAAATGATAGGACTTGTACAGAAACCAACATCAAAAGAAAGACAATTAGTAATTGGCTGCAGTTCTGTGTGTATGTGTGGTGTGTGGGTGTGTGTGTGAGTGAGTTAATTGTGTGTATGTGATCCCCTAACTGACAGAATGATGATTGATTAATTCCTTTAGACCAATCACAGGCACAAGACTAGTGTCCATCTTCTCCTCCCACCAAAGAATAAAGTCTTAGCCCCCAGCTGCCTCTAAGACGGCCGTGCATCACTCTGATTGTATCTCAGCAGTAACCGATAACAGCAACAATAAACTGGCTTTCTGATCAATACCAGGGTTTGTTGGGTAAGAAAAAGCATACAGCAGACATTTCCAATCACAGTCTGTGAAAGAGGAAACACAGTCCTACAGGGATCCCCCTTTCACATCTGATTTTCATGTTCCTCAGTCAACATTGCTCACACAGCACACACACACTCACAAGCACCACACACAATACAACAGGCACACACACACACACTCACACCAAAATGAGGGAAAAATGGAACAGAGGGATGTACTGTGCCCAGAAGAAAAAAGTCATTTCTCAGAAAAGGGTTATTTCCCTTTGGAGACTGTGTCCACCATGGTTCAGCTGATGGGTTTAGTTGATATGACAGGCAGAGACAATGGACTGGGGATGGAGGATTGTGGTTGATGCCCTGGTGTTCGCCAAAAATAACACAAAAAAAAAATAAAAAGTGAATTACGATCTATCAGAGAAACAATGACTGAACACTGTCTGTTGTAGTGACTTGTACCGGTAGAGAAATGAATGGGACGCTTGTACAGACACCAACATCAAAGAAAAACAGTAGACTGTGGGAGAAGAAGGATGATATAGATTCTCTCTTTTCAGTGTGTATGTGTGTGGTGTGTGTGTGTGTGTGTTGTGTGTGTGTGTGTGTGTGAGTGTAGTTGTGTGTTGTTGGGTGTGTGTGTTGTGTGTTGTGTCTGTGTTTGCGTGTATGGCACCAGATTAATGGTTGATTGATTGATTAATTTTTCTCTTTTGTAACCATTTCCAGAAACAATTATTAGTGTACACCCTCTCACCCCACAAAGAAAAATGTATTAGTTCCCACTGACATCTACAGAGTGCAAGCCTCACTCTGTGCATCACCTGCAAGTAATCACCAGATTCCACAGGAAAAAAAACTCACAGTAGACATGTGCACGCACAGTCAAAGAAAAGACTATCACGTTTTTGAGTTATTTCCCTCAGGGTCTGTATCCACCGAATAGTTCATCTGATGGTTTAAGTTCTCAAAGCAGACAATAATGGATTGTGGGAAAAGGAAGGAGACAGGAACATCCGAGCTGCTGTGTCTTTGATGGGGATGGGTTGGACAGTCCCCGTGACATGCAAACCTTCCCTGTCATTGGAACAGATGCCCATCACTCTTCTTAAGGTGAGAATTATTTAAGCTACAGTTGTATACAGGGCAGACTGCGGCAGTAGTTGAATTCTTCATGCGGTGGTGAGTGAAGGGGAAAATAATTTGGTGTGAGTGTTGAATGAAAGATGTATTGCAAACCTCCACTGCTCTCCTGACACACTGCAGACAAGCCATGGCTGACTTGGCTCTGTGTGATAGCTGGCACACTGTGTGACCTGATTCTTTTTCTCTCTAGTTTGGTGGCGAGGTTTCCACAGTCAGAGGTCATTGTTCTTAAGCCCCATGTTTCTGTAGAGAATCTGATGCAGTTTTGGCTCTGCCTGATTTCTAGCATGCTGTGTGACCTGATATTGTTTTTCACTATTTTGGTGGCACAGTTTCCCATATGAGAAGTTCTTCATCTATCACTTTGTGTGAAAAAAGTTTCAGTAGGAATACAAATACAGTACAATTGAAAGTGCATTAGTTTTTTTGTTCTGATTTCTTACCCTCAAATCTTATGAATGTTGTAATTTAGCTAAAACTGCAGACAAATGGAACTATACAATACGCAAAGCTACCAGAAGCCTCTACTGTTTGATGTCAACTCATGGGTGTGCTACAGGCTTTGTGCTCAGTGACAACATAAACTGGCTTCTTCCGTCAAAGAACAGGGATCTGGTAGGGTAAAGAAAAGCATACAGTGTCGATTTCTATCAGAGTCTATGACAGAGGAACCACAACCCTACAGGGACACAGCAACATTGGTCACACACACACCAAACATGGTGAAAAATGGCGCACAAGGGATGCACACTACTGAAAGTAACTTCATTTTGCCTCAGGGTTACGTCCCCTGGAGACAGGATGCAGTATGTTCAGCTGATGAGTTGTTTGATATGACGGCAACGACAATGGACTGGGGAGGTGAGATAGTTGGGGGGGGCCAAATCAGGACGTCATCTGTTTGATGGTGGATTGGTAGTTGGTCCCTGGTGTTATCCAGTGAATTATGATAGAGAAAGATTGAACTGAACTATTTGTTGTAGTAAATATGGGTGCAGCCAAAATAATGATAGGACTTGTAACAGAACACCAAATATTCAAGAAAGAATGGTAGTGGCTAGAGTTGTGTGTGTTTGTTGTTGTTTGTTTACGATTTTACACGTTTGTTCACATCCTCATGATATTAGACTAGAAAAAAATATATAAGGGGGTGTTGAGAAAAATTGAGGAGGTGGTGGAGGTCCTCTGAAAAATGTGCAGGGAAAAAGTAATCTTAACATGAAAAGAAATCGTGGCAAAGAAAAAAAGGTACAATAAACAAAGAGAAAAATCAAAAACATAAAAAAAGGAAACCCTCCGCCCCAAAAAAACCATGAAGAGGAAAACAAAAACAAAACAGTTGTTTGGTGTGTGTGTGTGTGTGTGTGTGTGTGAGTTGTGTGTGCGTGTAACGATTGCTAACTGATGACTGATTGGTTGATGCTAATTTCCTTTTCAACCAATCACAGGACTATCATTGGTGTTCACCTTCTCCCTCCCCAGCAGAGAAGAAAGTCTTAGCCCCCAGTTGACATCTACAGAGTGCAACGCCTCACTCTGTGCATCAGCTGCAGCAATCAAACAGATTCACACAGGAAAGAAAATGACACAGGAGACATGTGCACTAAGCGGAAGAGAGACTTCACGTTTCTGAGTTATTTCCCCTCTGGGACTGTATCCAGGATAGTTCAGCTGATGGTTTAAGTTCTCAAGCAGACGATAATGGATTGGGGGAAGGAAGAGACAGCAACATCAGAGCTGGGTGTCTTTGATGGGGAGTGGGTTGTCAGCCCCGTGGCGTGCAAACCTTCCCTGTCATGGAACAGATGCCCATCTCTCTTCTTAAGATGAGAATTTTTAAGCTACTGTTGTAAACAGGGCAGTTTGCGGTAGTGAGTTGAACTTTTCATGAAGGGATGATGTTAAAAGAGAACATAGTTTGGTGTGAGTGTTGAATGAAAGATGTATTGCAAACCTCCACTCCTCTCCTGACACACTGCAGACAAGCCATGGCTGACTTGGCCCTGTCGGATAGCTGGCACACTGTGTGACCTCAATGTTTTCCTCTTTGACTATTTTTGTGGCAAAGTTACCCAAGGAGAGTTTATTCTTCTGTCATCACTTGTGTGAAACAGATTCAGCAGGAACAAAAAGACAGTACAAACAAAGTGTATTAGTTATTTCTTTCTGTTTTTTGTTGTTGCTTTCAATGGCTTATGAATTGTGCATGAGCTAAACTGCTAGAACTGAACTGAGACAATGCTGCAACTATGACAGAGCCCTTAACATTTGATGTTATCTCATGGGTGTGCTACAGGCTTTGTGCTCAGTGACAACATAAACTGGCTTCTTCTGTACAAGAACAGGGTTCTGGTAGGGTAAAGAAAAGCATACAGTGGAGATTTCTATCAGAGTCTATGAAAGAGGAACCACAACCCTACAGGGACACATTTCACATCTGATTTCATGACTCAGCAACATTGGTCACACACACCAAAAGTGGTGAAAAAAGCGCACCAGATGATGCAACACCCTAGGACGGAAGAAAAACTTCATTTTCTCAGGGGTTATTCCTGCAATGCGTGCGGTGCGTGTGTGCGTGTGCGGTGCCATGCGCCGCGCGTGGTGTGTGTGTTTGTGTGTGAAAGTTCGTACAAGTCATGATAACTCGGCACTGGTATGTGATGCTAACATGGTTTTCATTGCAACGTGGTCGATGGTCCTGCCACCATGTACACGTGGAAGAACTCTGCCCCTCTCTATGCTCACAAAGGCGTCACGCGATAGGCTGGGTTTTCTCAGAGGGAACAGTCAGAAACTCATCATCACCTTCATGAATATACGGCCGCTGTAGTTACGGCAAGCCAGTCTCGCGAACCTGACGCAGTTGTGGAAAGGTAGCTTCCCCTGAGAACCACAGGCACTGATATCAGCAGGGCCCACTGCTCAGCGAGTTCATTTAGACAAAAAAAGGTGGCTTGAGATTCTGTATTGGAGAACAAGTTTGCCTGTCTTGATATCAAAACAGAAATAAACGCATTGATAAAGGAAAAAAAGAGAAAAAGAAAGCAGAGCAATAAATAAATGAATAAAAGGACCAAGAAAGATTTTGGGAGAAACAAAGACAGGCTTCTGTTACTAAATCGGAAGTCTTAACAGGGCGGATATAATCATAACACCAACAACAACAGCATGCAGCAGCAGCATCACAGCAGCAGCAGCAGCAGCAGCAGCAGCAGCAGCAGCAGCAGCAGCAGCAGCAGCACAGCAATAGCCGCCGCAGCAGCAGCAATAGCAGCAATAGCAGCAGCACACAAAGCAGCAGCCAGCAGCAGCAGCAGCAGCAAACAAGCAAGCAAGCAAGCAACACCACAAAGCAAGCCACCAGAATGGACAAGTCTAGGGAGAGATGAACAGCAAGTGTCTTCAGAAAAGAATCCTCTTCTTCCGCCTTCGTATTAGGCTCTTAACTGCTTACACATTGGGGGCCGCAAGGGGAGATCCAATCCAAATTTTCACGGTTGGCTTTTTCAAGCTGCCTATAGCCTGCCATAGACAGTGATCTGAACACGAACTCTAAGAATTTTGGTGGTGCCTTACAATCAAGTCACCATGAAAGCAATGACGTAGTATCTGACAAAAAATCAATATAATAGAACCGCATTCATACTTACTTGACTGGGCTGCAACTCTAATGCTATCCTGTCATATGTCCTGCATAAAACCTAGAGCCAAAAGACGCAGACACCCACAGTGTTGGTCAGCAATTGTGAGCAAAACTCCTCAACACAAGTCATCGAAAAGTGGACGATGCTTGCCTGTGTAGTCCTCAGTCTTCCAAAAATGAGTCTACAGTAAACTAGCCTGTCCATTCCCCCCAGCTGTAATCTGACCACTGTTCCCCTTGGTCACCCCACACCCAGACTGACAAACACCTTCCCCAGTAACCCACCAATTCCTCATCACCACACCCCCACTTTTCTCCAGTCCACACACGAAAGGACGTGACTAGGAGTGAAGATGGACAGCTGTTCCTGATCACGAGAGACTGAGGTCAGAGATTAGTTTTCATCTATGTCAAATTACTGACGAGCCATTAATCACATTGACAAGTCAGTCTTTTATGATTCTGATACGTTTCTTCAGTCATTTGTTAAATTTCCTCCCCAGAGGCTCAATGTCGTTCATGACCCCGGTGGAAATGAATGTTTCATTTCTACAAATAAGAAGGGTCGTCGTGCGCTTTGGGGGAAAATGGAGGAAGGGCCTTCATCGTCTTATTAGATCACTATCGTCCATCATCATCATAGTTTATCTTGTATGGTCGTTGCCACCATGATAGGGCAGCGGCGGCAGCAGAGGCGATGTCAGCAGCAGCAGTAGCAGCAGTTAGAGAAGCAGTAGCAGCAGTTGTAGAAGCAGCAGCAGTAGCAAAAGCAGCAGCAGCAGCAGCATAGTCACTTTCTGATAAAAAGTAAGTCCAGCAAATATTTACATCGGCTGCAGAAAATGACCCCCTTCTTTTAAAGGACATTGGTGAAACGCATTGAAGAAAACACAGCACGAGAATACCTAACCTTTTTATCCACAATAGAACTACCGTTACTAAGAAGTATAATGACGAAACAAGTAGTTGATTAATGGAACCATAAAAAAACAACCCAAAAAACCAAACACAAACAAACAATCAACATCAATCAACAAAAATGAAACCCAAACCCAAAACCAACCTCCCACCTATCCCCCGCCACCACACCTCGGGTGGTGGTCTGAAATAGGCAGATCTTCAGACGACATCATAGCTGAGGTTCCTGTACACCATGCATGCACGGAGTGCAAGGTAAAAAAACCACGACCTTAAAAAAATTGTTTTTCCCTGGTGCCGGTTTTCAAGTAAGAAGCGGATCTCATTGAGACATAACTCAAGGAAAAAACAGGAACAGTGTTTAAAACGTGGTGCCTTGACATCCAGCAATGCACATCACCACAGAATACACAGTCTACCTTCCCGCAGAGATATATGTAGTTGTCAAAGCATACTATTACTCTAAAAATCGGAAGACGACAGCATAGACCAATGTTTGCCTTTACAAGTGAGTCAAAAGTGAATTTGATGATCCAATCTTTCATCCTTCGTTGAGATAGTATGTCAAACACACCCCATTGACATGCTTGTTATAAACAGGTTTGATTCAGCCATGAAATACATTACGTGTGTGACAAAACAGAACACGAAGGATAAAGCAGTAAGTACCTAAAGGCTCAGAATTATTGTGTTCAAGTAAGCTTACAACAGCATTTACATGTCACCTGTTATGATCCCTATAATGAAAAAAAAAGAACATTGACTAATAAACAAATGACCGGATAGTATTAACGACCACAGGTCATATAATGGATTTTTAAAATCTATTAATTAATTAATTCATTCATTTGAATCATTGATTGATTTAATGATTTATTGATTTATGCATTTATCTATATATTTGTTTATTTTTTTGTTCCTAGGTTAGAGCTCCGAGGTTCATCAACAGTGACATTTTTGCGTAAGCAAACCATTTCCTCCCCACTTTTGGATAGTCACATTCCATTCCGCAATTCGATAAGGCGGTCTCTTAAGGAAAAGAAATGAATGGTGTGTGTGTGTGTGAGTGTGTGTGTGTGTGCGCGCGCGCGCTCTCAGAATAAGCTAAGAAAAAGAATGTGTGTGAAAAGGACTGCTCCACTGGAAATACACTATTTCTGTTGACTATGTTGTATCACTACAGTGTCAACCAAAATCACCAATTATCAATTAGATGAACTATGAAAAACACACACCACACACACACACACACACAACACACACACACACACACCACACACACGACACACACAAGGCACACACACCCCACAACACATAAAACACACCACCACCAAACCACCACCACCACCACCACCAACACAAAAACGACCCCACCAACCCAGACAAACAAATGAACATCCCCCCAACAAACAAACAAACTATACAGCAACAACGACAAACGAAATCCGGCAGCGGGGAACGCGATGTATCAACCATCTGTCAGTCACAGGCTGCCCCTGCTCTCAAGGGACGCTAGCTGAGGAAAATCAGGGAAGTTAATCAGTCAGTGGGGTCATCTGGTTGACCATTACTGACTGACAGTGCGGGCAGAGGTGAGCTCGCAGTTGTCGTTCTTGTTGTCCATATAAAGGAGAGTTCATTTGGCAAAATATATGAATTACCCAAACACTAGCCTCGAGTCAGCCAACCAAACCACCAACAACTGACCTAGCTAGTCTAGGGGCTAGCTAACTAATTAACTAACAGAGTTTGGCAATAACATGTGTATTTCCTAAAAAAAATCTTTTTGATGTATATATGCTATCGGCCTGACAAGATATGAAAAAATGTACCTAAAACGGTTTTTACAAATTGTGTATACATAGAGGAATCTAAATGCAAAGCATTGTAAAGTGAATACTTCTCGTACCAATAAAACAATGTTTTTTCATTTAAATGTTACAATCTTTTAACATTTGACCCGTCCAACAACAGAAATATTAAGTGGTATTACTTTTATCATCATGGAAGAAGAAACCCCCCCACCCCGAAAAAAAGACATAAATAACCCCCAAACCAAAACAAACAAAACCTCCCCAAACAAAACCGCTCCACCAAAAAACCCCCAACAAATAAAAAAAAACCAAAAAAAAAAAAAAAAAAAAAAACCCAACAATCCCCCAAAACCCTCGCATAACTGCTAGCTTAGTGATTTGTTGTGCTGCAATATGCACTGGTTTGTGATATATCATGTGCAATGGAACAGCATTATTTTAGATCTTGCACTGCGTTAATTGTCATTGCATATAAAACAATTAACGTTTGATTTCCAAAAGAACAAATCGCAAAGCGCACATTTTCAAAACGGTCTTTTGCCAATACATCGGTTTCAAGACAGGAACGACAACTACAGACACAAGCTCAGCAACCTTTTCAATCAGTATGGGCCGAAGAGCTGACCCCCAGGTCTGATTAATGTAACAATTTCTTTAGCACTTACTCCTTGTGCGAAAATGTCAATGAATTATGATGAATTGACTTGAAGAAGCTAGAGAGAGAGAAGAGAGAGAGAGAGAGAGAGAAGAGAAGAGAAGAGAGAGAGAATCACAAATTCTTTATGACAAATTCTTTTATTTAGAGGATAAATGAAATAAGCACCGCCTGTGCTTTTTTAATCCAAAAGCTACTCCTTCGTGGCGAAAAATGAATGAATGAGGGGAAGGGACTTGAGAGAGAGAGAAGAGAGAGAGAGAGAGAGAGAGAGAGAGAGAGAGAGAGAGAGAGAGAAGAGAGCATGGATTGTGCTTGTTCAGCAATGAAGAATGTTGAGGGTCCCTATCGCCTTTATTCTTCTACTTGACAAGTCATTTCAATCATATTATTACGGCCACATGGATTCGCCACCCAACCGCCTTGCCATTCTTTTACAGTGTTTGTGATTTCATTATCTACGACATGAAAAAGCCATCACCACCGACCCATTCCGGTCTCAAGGTGTATGATTCACCCCATGACCATTTTTCACGGCTCATGTAACTTCTCCCTGCCATGTCTCCTGCTTCCTTATTGGTTTCGTGGTGCAGAATAAATCACAGCGCTGGATTGGTTGTCACTTGACAACGTGATCACTGAGTCTTTGCAATGGTTATTTTTCTTTAAAAGCAAGACTGAGGAAAAAAGGAGGGGAGATAAGCTTCCGATTATTGAGCGGGAAATTGTCTTGATTTGACGTCGTGTTTTTTTCCTGGTGGATGTGGTGTTATGGGTTATAACTTATCTTTTACATATAGGTGCTTTCGATTTTTAGAGATTGCCTCTGCTGTTCATTTCCTTTCTTTATCATGAGAAAAACCATTGTAAAAAAATGACAGAAGCGACATTTTAGAACATGGAATAAGTTTGTGTTGTTCTTATAGTAGGTAAAGGTAAAGGTAAAGGAGTCCCATAACCTATAAGGTCGTAGGGAAGCGAGGCGTCAGAGACCTCACTTCTCTAGGTGCCATCATATATGAGGGCGGCGCCCACTCCTCTTCTCCTCAGCTGGCTTTACCTTACCCTGCCCCGAAGAGGAGGTACCCCATTTATCAGCTGGTTGAACCTTGGAACTGTACTGAAGCCAAGGCGCGCAAAACGGTCACCCCATCCAAGTGGGTAACCACGCACGACCTGCTTAACATGGGCTGGGGGAAAGCGAGTGCTTCCGCCCCCTGAGCTATCCCCGTCCCACGTTCATATAGACGATCTGGTAAAATGGAGCATGAAGCAAACATGCACACACTCCTGCACTTTTCGAGTTTTTCATGAAATTAAGTATTAAAAAACAGATCATGTGGACAAGGTGAGAGGGCTTCAGACAGCAACTATTGAGCGCGTGTCACACAAGCGAAAATGCGTTACAATTTGCCCTTAAGAGCCTTACCAAGTCAGGCCCAGGCGCATCCCAGTTTAGGCATGGAAAAGAATCATTTATATTTAAAATCTTATGTGGAAAAAATGCAGGAGAATGGCCAAGAAGGCAGTAAAATATTTTAGACAAGAACGGATGTTGACAGGAAGAAGGCGGAAACAATCAGAGGGATAGAAAAGAAAGAACTCCTAGCACATAACAACCAGAAGGTGGGGATGTTATTCATGCTGACAGGCCCCTGGCATCCCCATAGGGGAGATCATGTTACGAATTGGCTGAGATATACGAGATATACAGACTTGCCTCAGGCTGATTGATTTTCAATCAGATAGCTCCACTGGGACTTTCATATCATAAAAAAACAACATTTTCAACTGGAGGGACAACACTGCCCTCCCACCTCCTGTTCCAGGACAGACTAAAGACTCACCATCTCATCTCATCTGCTCCCATAACCCCCTCCAGGGTCGTAGGGGCACTGCATTGACGAACGTTGCACCAGCTGGCTCCATTTGCGGCGGTTGTGTGCAAGTGCCTGGGTTGTGGAGAAGCTCTTCCCTGTCCATTCAGTGATGTTGTCTGCCCATTTCTTCCTCTGTCTGCATCGCTCTCTTCCCCTGCACTGTTCCCTGCAGTATGGTTTGGACAGCCCATCTGATCTAGTCACATTCTGTACCATCAGCTTTCCTTTTCTTGACGTGTCAGCAGTTTTTTCGTAGTGCTTTTACATGTTGGTGATGAGTTTGTAGGACTGTATTGATTGGTAGTGTGGTTCCATGTATGAAATGCCAAGGAGTGTTCTGAGCTAAAGACTGCTTAAAACCAAACAACACCCACTCAATACTCACCCTTAAGGAGTGATAATATACAAAACACACCTGTACACACAAATCAATATCTTCTGAACATGCCCTTTGCTCTCCTTTGCTCACCTCTCCTCTACATTTGATTTCTTTAAGTTGTTCCCCTTTGTTCTGTTTCTCTTTGCTTCATTCCCTTTTTGGCATACATTATCAAGTTTATTTAAACAAATCAAACCACAGTCCGATTCCCTGCTATTTCTGCTTGTTTATGTTTTTTTGGGTTGACCCCTTTATGATTATAACCGTGTTTGCTAAACATGATTTTCAGCTTTGCTCTGTCAACTTACATTTTCTACTGTCATGAGATAACAGTCATATTTTTGGGACATCTGTCACAGTTTGCCTGTCTGTAGATCTAGACAGGGCTCTGAAGATAGATTCATTGTTGTCCTGTCAAGATGACAAAGAATTGTGATTGCTGTGTTGCGTAATTTGAATAACAAAAATCAGTTGAAATCCATTGAAATGTACAATGTAAACCTGTGTTCAATATGTTTTTATGGAATCAACCCTTTGTGATCTAGCATTCCTTTCACAATCCAGTTGATTTTGTCTCCATATCTCTTTTCTGACTGTCTGTCTGTCTCTCTGGGACTAGATGTAAAAAAGCACACGAGCCCTTATTCTTTATCATCGAAATAAAAGAATTTGATTAAAATAAAAGATTTGATTTGATTTATGTGTGCGTGTGTGCGTGCGTGTCCGTGCGCGTGTGCCTGTGTGTTTAAATTTAAACTTGTTCACATTTCTCTTAAATGGTTGGCATGATTATGAATAATTTAAACGAAAGTTCTTTAATATGGTTTAACAAGATTTAACACTATAGAAGTTCCATAGAAGACCACAACAAGATGATGATGATGGTGACCATGATGGTGATGATGACGTTAAAGACAACGAAATGAGATGACACCAATGAACAATATCACTTACAGCTCTAAAAATTCTCATTCGTATAATACTTTTCCTTGGTGTAAGTTTATTATGGCTGGCAATGGTTGTTTTAAAAAACAAAAGATTTATTTTACTATGCAGAGACCTTTGCAATTCCCACATTTTTAGTTTTACATTTTCAAACAGGGAGGATCCTGATGTTACCTCTAAGTCTGATGGATTTGACACACCAATGGTGATTGCTTGATGTATGCTGGAACGTAAGGAGGTACAGCACTTAATCTTGCTGTATCTCATGTGTCTTTCACTCACTGCTTCAATCTTCCACTGCCCCAAAATCTACAGTGTCAATGTTTCCTGGTATAGGCTGTTCTCTACACTCTGGTTAATACATTAGCGAGGAAATGAAGACACAAAACTCACCCCCTATTTTCTATCTCTCCCCACAAAACAGGATCTGAGGTGTTACGTCAGACGTTATCTTTTACTGCCCATGTCCGCTTCGCCACGACAAGTTTTCGATGGCATCTGATTGGTTCGTGGTTTTGGGTGTAAATCACGGCGAATGGTTGTCAGGTGACATAGGTCTCTGGTCCCAAGCAGGTTGTTTCTCTTTGAGGACAATCAAGATGTAAAGGGCCTCAAGCCAGACATGTGACACAGAGTACCAGGAAAATTACCTTCGCTGATAGATCTACCTATAGTTGTTTACTTTGCTGTGATGTTCAGTCTTCTGGGAATGTACATGGCAAAATATTGTGGTGACTCAAGTTTTCATTCTGATCTCTGCAACATTACTTTATAAAAAGTGAATACAAAACTGATCTCGTCAAACGTTCTGAGAACTTACTGTTGTATGAATTCAACCTACCTCTGAGTTTGCTATTTTTTTAGTTCAAGTTTCACACAGCATCAATCAGGGAGATGAAAGTAGCAGGCAAGCTAAAAAATAACAACAACAATTAATGGAACAGTACCCACAATCCCTCATCAAAACAACAAGGATGGGGGACGTGGGTAGCCTTGTGATGAAGATTTGAGATCCAGTTTTGACAACCCAGTTCCAGCTCAGGAGACGCATTTTTCCAAGAGATTTTCCCCTCTGATTTAACGTGAACTTCTCTGAAAGCATTGGGCTGAGACTTATAAACGAAGACCCTGTGAGAACACATGCAGAACATCATGCACACATCTTCAAAAACCGTTCTCATTTCCAAAGAAGTAGGCCATTTGTGCCCGGTAAGAACAATGACAAGATAATTTAAAATAACAACCACATTACAGACATCTTCCCTGAAGTCAAAAGCAGATCCTTACATACTGGTGAGCAAAAAACGGTCGCATAAAAATTATGTCATAATCTCAACTTTGGTGAACCTCGAAGCTCTAACCGGTAAAAAACAACAACCAAACAACGCAAAAAAACAAACAACACTAGCAGCCGGCTACTCCTCAAAGGTCAAGTGGGAAATGAGGGAAAAATAATGGTCCACTCAGATAGAACTCGAACCCTCAAACTCTTTCTTCCTCCCCACTCTCCCCCTACCACCAGGTCACGCCGCAAAGCCTGACTGGCTACATTCCCTATGAATGTGAATGGATGGCGCTGCTCTTGAGGGGGGGCGACGTTTCTCATCCAGGGAGAGCATCTCGGAATTGCATGCTAAGAAATCTTTGAGCGGCTTAACTGTGGTGTACATACAATGCAGAGGTGTAATTTTCCAGCTGACGTGGGCTTTTCCTTTCCTGAACGTTTCGTGAAGCCGCAAGAGTTATAATCAGGGATACAGGAACACAGGACATTCCTGGAAGAATGTATACACTAGAAACAATGAATGCAGTTTAAAAAAAAAGATTTACTGAGCTCTCATGCTTAAGAGGAGATAAAGGTGTGTGTGTGTGAGGCCTTCACTCAAATTTTGTAAAAGTTGGTAGTTAACATTTATAAAATGGCTTGCGACCTTTTTAATTTAATAGTTTTATAAAATAAATATATATCATTGTTTTGGTTGATTATTTCACTAATAGCCTGCTCCCTTCCTGCTGACGCCTGTATTTTTCAATTTCTGGTCATAACTGAAAATATTTAAAAATTTAATCAGGTCGGTTTATTGTCTCCTGTTGAATAAATTCGAAACCTCCAATATACCAAAAGGGGTTAAAGAACGCAATCTTGAAACCTTTGTTAGTGTAGGCCATAGGCTAGTCCCTCCATGTCCTTACACCAACAATTTTCACAATTGGTGACCTGCTGACATGCGATCTTTTGAACATCTGTGAATTGTTGTCTTTGGGTTGGGCACAGAAGAACAGAGGACACAGCAACCTCTGGTCATTGGAGAAGGAAATTAACTCCCTTGATCCATGCATAACTACCTGTATATGGCCTTTCAGTTCTTTCCAGGTTTAAAGGAAGACACACACACACACAAACACAACACCACACACACACGACCAAACACACATACACAACACACACTCTCTCTCTTCTCTCTCTGTCTCTCTGTGAGGGTGTGTGTGTGTGTTTGTGTGTGTGTGTGTGAAGAACCTTCCCTCTAAAAGTTTACATTGAAACTGACTTCAGACCTGAAAAATCTTTCGGCGGCCAGATCCCATGTTTAAAAAGACGCAGACCATATTGTACACATGTTTAAAAACCCAATCCTATATTTTGCAGCTGAGTAGCAGACTAATGTTGGGGGACAATTGCTGACATCAACACTCCCTGTAACACAGTCAGTCTTGAAAGGGCACGGTTCTTCTGCCAGGTTCAACTTGCCACCCAACAGCACACCACTGAAAACTTGAGACGGGATATGTAACCCACTGATTCCCTCATGGAATGAAGAGAGAAGTGAAGTCAATTTACATCATGCTGGATCTGATCAATGTACATGTACAACCAAGCAATGCTTTGTTGCAGAATTTGATTGGGTGACAACCCCCATGTTGCAGTAGTGACCACCATTCACAGGTTTTCAATGACAGTGCCATAGAAATAATGCAGACTTTGAGCTTGACAAATTTTTTAACTATGGCGACTAAAACAGACATTACTACACCTTTTAACCTTCATGATAAGCCTCCCACTTATTGCTAATTCTTTTTTAAACATATAAAAATTATCTTTAAGAAAAGAATTCACTTGTAATTAATATGCACCTGGTAGGAACCAAAAAAATCAGAATCACTTTTAAGCTACTTTGCAAGCAAACCCATGCAGTTCACTTCACTGCTAGTTCTCTACTCCATTTTGTGATCTGTGACACCTGTCCTGAAATCTCAGTGGCTCGTGCTGCAGCATAACTCACAAGGATAGGTTGTCGACCCTGACATGCGATTTCGAAACTTGGAAGGTCCATTTCCCTTTGAAGGGAGGGCTGAAATGGAAGGAAGTAAGCACACTGATCAGGACAATAAACTAAGAAACTTCTCACCCTTGATTTATTTATCCCTTTAAAAAATTCCACACCGTGTTTCAGTCTTTGTGATTGTGAAAAAAACTCTTTAGGGGAGTGACAAACAGACTTTAATGTCCACAAATGTAGCTTTTTGTTTGTTTGCCAGTCCATTCTTTTAGAGCAATCAAAGTTTTCCTTCCCTAAAGATACTACGGAATTTTTTCCATGGGTTTTAACACATGCCGAATGTGTTTCGCATTTGTATTTTCTTATGAGGAAGGATTGATACAGCCAGCGTTTAAGAGACATCTCACATATTTAACAGAGAGACAGATAGAACAAAAACAGAAAAACAAAGCGCCAGAGACAGTACATAAAACGTAAATGATCAGGCAGACAAACATGCACAAAGAAAATAACACAAATCATATGAACAAAGGGCAACACAAAAATATATTTAAGACCTTTAAAATTATCATCAGCATCAGCAGTATCTTGCCAATAATAGTTTGTCAAGGGAGACACACAGGAGGCATTGTACCTTTAGAAACAATGACATGATCAATGAGATATAATGCAAGTTGTAGTGAAGCATAATAAATGGTTTAGACAATCAAAATGAATGCATGTACTCAATGTGTGATAGGAAAGATGTATTAATGACCATGTTTCTTTAAGGAGTGAGAAAGAGAGATGAAGAATTGATTGAATGATTGATAATCTATTAATTTTGAAAGGAAAGAGACACTTTTTTCATCCCTGCATATGCCCAATAGTTATTAATCATTAATGATGGGAAATAGTAATTTCGAGTAAACTTACAGTAAAAAAGCTACTATCCTAAAAACAACAATAGCAACAAAAAGAAAACACACCAACACACACACACACACACACACACACCACACACACACACACACACACACAACACACACACACACAACACACAACAAACATAACCACACATGCACAAGCACGCACGCACGCATGCACCCACCCACAGACAGAAAGTTTCTTCAAGTCGATATATGCATATAGAGGTTGAAGGGGGAAATAAAGAAAGGTTATTACAATGCAAACACCAGTATTTTCCATCTATATATAGCATGAAGGCAGCATCAGGAACCCACACCCACACCCACAAATACACCTTCACCCACCCACTTACCCACACATACACTCCATACACACCCATCTGCATGCTTGCATCTGATTACACACACACATATATATGTAAGTATAATATGTAAATATAAATAATAGGCTACACTCATGACAATAACAATCAGGCAAGATATTCAGAGAAATGTCAAAACTAGGTTGTCAGTGGTATTGTGAATTTAGAATTCGATTGATTACATAGTATAAGTATATATGTAAATATAAATAATAGGCTACACTCATGACAATAACAATCAGCAAGATATTCAGAAAAATATCAAAACTATGGAGTCAGTGCTATTGTGAATTTAGAATTCGATTGATTACTGGCACACATGAATTTCTTTTTCTGTCTGTTTTGCTGTTGGGGCACTGAAAGGACGTCCGGAAGGCAACAATGTGGCTTCATGTGACCAAGAGACTGCCCAGTATAAATATGTGGCATTTTTGTCTACATCTATTATACTTGGTGTTAATATACTATAAAACTATTCATGCAATAAAAAGATTGAAGATTCTTTCGTGAGTATAACACGGAAGAAAGGGCTAAGCTGGATGTTAAACCACTGTTGCCCTAGAAAGTCAGGGAAGCCTTCACCAGTATTTCATAGAAGAACGGGCGAACTGCGTGGTGTATTCTTTTTGCATGTGAATGTCTCTCTGCTTGGAAAAATTGATGTATATCACAAAAATATTGTAAATAAATAGTAGTTTGTTTTCAACAACTACTTTGTCCCCCCCCCCCCCACCGCCATAGAGTATACTGACTTTATTCACGTACAGGTGAGCTTGTTTCCCTATCAGAGTTGCTTTTCTACAGGTTTTTAACAGAAACAACCATCTTCTTGCCGTGGGTTCTTTTACGAGCGCTAAATGCATGCTGCACACATGACTTCGATTTATCATCTCATCCGAGAGAAAAGTACTCAGACCACTAATGATAATAATAAATGGAATTTACATAGCGCTATATCTTGCAAAAAGAAACCAAAGCGCTTGCATTCAACACACCCATACATACAACCAATAACAATTAACAGAGTTAACAAATTCAAATGTACATACACGCACGCACGCACGCACGCACGCACGCACGCACGCACGCACTGCACACACACACACACACACACACACACCCCCACACCACACACACACACACACACACACACACCCCACCAAGATTATACACTTTGGCAGGGTGATGAGATTTTGGCTATTTTAGGCAGGGATAGATTTGAGATGAAACAAGAGGGGGAAAATCAGATTTGGAATAAACGTTTTGAGGCTGGATTTAAAAGTGTCATAAGTAGGCTTTTGGCAAAGGGAGAGAGGGAGGTCATTCCAGATCATCGGACCAGAAACAGAGAAAGAGCGACGGCCAACAGTGGATTGGTTGAATCTAGGTATTCGTAAGCACAAAATATCTGCAGCAGAGCGGAGGGAACAAGGAGTGTATAGGTGAAGACATTCACAGAGGTAGGAGGGTGCTGTTTTGTGGAGACATTTGTAACAGAGGGTACTGATCTTATGGTTAACTCTCTGTGGCACAGGCAATCAGTGGAGAGATTGCAATAGAGGAGTTATGTGCTCAGATTTTCTCTTTCTGAGGACAAGTCGAGCTGCAGAGTTTTGTATACGTTGAAGGGAGTGGATTGATGATACTGGCAGACCAGCCGGAAGAGAATTGCAATAGTCCAGATATGAAAGAATGAGAGACGCGACTAGTTTGGATGTTGCATCAGTGGACAGGTACTTTCGAATTTGCACTAATACGCCGTAATTGATAGTAGCGTGATTGGCAGGTCTGGGTGGTGAAGGAGGATGGGGGAACAGTTGGGCACAAACACGGATCGAACCCGCACTTTTTGTTTTCTAGGCAGGTGCAGTACCTCAAAACCACCGATCCACTTACTTTATGCAAACAGGGAAGTGCACAATCCATAATGCAAATGACGTCATGTATTGCATCAGCAAGGCAATTTCCGTGTTCTTTCAAAATTCTGTTTTTAAACAACGCTTTCTCAGCAACAACTTTCTTTACCTGACTCCCCCCCCCCCTCCCCCACGCCCATAGCAACAGTGGAGGCTTTTCAACATCATCCAGCGACATTTCCAGAAGACTGACACGGGCAGTGACCCCATGATACCAGTGTTGCTTCACTAGCCTAACGATCAGCAGTCACATGAAATGCTCATTGACCGCTGCCTGCTCCTCTGCATCGCTCTCTCCTTATTTATTTCCTTTTACCATGTTGTCCTCTGTCTCTCTGTGTCTCTGTCTGTCTGTCTGCCTCTGTCTCTTTCCCCCCTCTCTCTCTTATATTGTGATATTAAGTCATATTTTTGTAACTATTTTATTTTGTTTAGTTTGTTATACAGTAACATATTGTTGTTGTTATTGTTGGTTTCTTACCCCACTAAAATACCAAGCAGTTAGGGAACCACCTTGCACTCGGTGCTTACTCCATATTAGTACTGACAGGCTGCAACCTAACATGACTTAGGCACGCTGTTACACTGATAATGCTAAACGCGCGCTGTTCTTTTTCTGCATATTTCAGAAAAAAACAAACATTTATAGATATATGTATAAAGACAAAGAAAGGTAAAACTGAGACACTTAGACTGTTGAGAGAGAGAGGTCAATTTTTTAAATTTCGAGGATAATGAATGAGAGAGAGGAGAGAGGAGAGAGAGAGGAAGGAGAGAGAGAGAGAGAGAGAGAGAGAGAGAGAGAGGGGAGAAGCCAAATTCTTTTATTTCGAGGATAAATGAATAAGAGAGAGAGAGAGAGAGAGAGAGAGAGAGAGAGGGGGAGGGGAGAGGGGAGAGAGAGAGAGAGAAGACCCAAAAAACCACAAA
>CM054138.1:2356071-2373507 GCA_028751875.1 Rapana venosa | reverse complement strand
TAAGTGTGTTTTGAGGCTGAATTTGAAGGTATCAAGTGAAGGCTTTTGGCGAAGTGAAAGAGGGAGGTCATTCCAGGTGGATGGACCAGAAACAGAGAAAGAGCGACAGCCAACAGTGGTTTGTTTGAATCTGGGTGTTCGAAAGCACAAAGTAACTGCGGCTGAACGAAGGAACGGGATGGAGTGTACAGGTGAAGACAGTTACAAGATAAGATGGTGCAGATTTGTGGAGACATTTGGAACAGAAGAGTATTGATCTTATACTTCAGTCTTTGTGAGACAGGCAGCCAGTGAAGAGATCGCAGAAGAGTGATGTGTTCAGATTTCTTTCTTAGGACCAGTCGAACTGCAGAGTTTTGTATGCGTTGAAGAGAGTGGATGGATGATGCTGGTAGGCCAACCAAAAGAGAATTACAGTAGTCTAAACGTGAAAGAAAGATGTGACGAGCTTGGAAGTTGCATCAGTGGACAGATACTTGCGAATCGCGCTTATGCGCCGTAATTGATAGTAGCAAGACTGGCAGGTCTGGGTGATGAATTTTTTCATAGAGAGTGTGTTGTCAAGAACTACACCTAAATACTTAACAGAGTTGGACAAAGGAACTGACGTATTGCCGAATTCTATTGTTGTGACGGAGAAAAGTTTATGTTGGGTCCCTATGAGCATGGCTTCGGTTTTATCGGCATTAAGTTGTAACTTGTTCGAGTCATCCAGTTTTTAATGTCTTGAAGGCAGTAGGACATTATCAGGAGGGAAGGCAAGTTTTCAACAGTATCACTGCACTGAAGCCGAGTATCATCTGCATAGAAATGATGATCAATATGGTGGTTGTTTATCATATGTGAGAGTGGAGCAGTGTAGAGAGTAAAGAGAACAGGGCCTAGGACTGATCCTTGTGGGACTCCACATTCCATTTCGACAGGTTTTGATTGAATTTTGTTTACAATAACTTTCTGGAATCTGTCTGTGAGGTATAAAGTAAACCAGATGAGGGCTGTGCCATTAATACCAAACGTATTTTGGAGGCGAGAAAGAAGAACTGAGTGATCTATAGTGTCGAAGTACAATTTGATCAGAACAGAAAACGTTAAGGAGTGACATCAACCATTTCCTTTGGGTACTACAGGTGTGTTCTCAGCTTAATTTTGAAGACATACCTAAAAACTAGTCAAGGCAGCAATGGCTGGTCTGCCATCTTGCAGTTCTAGTTAATGTAATCCAAGTTTACGTTCAGATGTGTAATTCCACAAGTTACTGCCGCTCCTAGCGTCTTTCCCATGAAAATTCAGTTGTGGTGAATCATACTAAGAATTTCTTCCGTTTCCGTGATAATGAAATGTTTTTGCCACGTATTTGAAAAATCATGACTACGCTCTCTAACCAAAATGTCAAACACGTCAGCTATTTGACTAACCCTGAAGCCTCTGGAAAGTCGTCTTTAAAAACTTGAGCACTGGGACTGTAGAATATCCGCACTCCAAAGACCGAGACGAATGAACCTATACTTATATCCCAGAAGTACTAGTAAGAGGGTGACGAAAAGACTGACTATAAACAGAGCTTTGTTGAAGGTTTCCTCTACTCCTCATTGCCTGCAGAAGCCTATCATGCTATCACATTGGGCAGTCCACGGGCACTGTGCCCCTGTGCTGACGTACTTCATCTCTGTTCTCTGATCACAAGGTTCACGACTGCTGGCCAGTATCTGGTGACAAACCCGCGAACAAAACTGTCATACACGCTGCACTATGTAGATTTTAAAATATATTTGATAAAAAATATATGTAATATTCCTCGTGAAGATCCGATCCGTAAGCTCTATTCCTTCACTATCCACAGTTAACTGTCCATGACCAACTGGGCTTTTACACTTCTTTGAATTGAGGGCATTCTTTTTCATACAGACTGTGTGCGATACCTCCGATTACTTTTTGTGTATGCAACCGTTTGCTGAGCAACCTCTAAGGTAGCCGCATTCCAACTTCAGGGACGATGTCAAAACACCTGTGTGCGTGCGTTTTATTTTCGATCACCGCTCCTATAGCACACAACTGCTTACTCTTCCAAAAGGTGGAACGGGTTTTAACAAATGTGCAAGATGTTCTGCGTGCGTTGGTACAAGTGACCTCAGTTTAGTCTCAGCTAGACTTTGGGGGAAATGGAGTCAGCGCTAAACTTGACTCCAGGGGAAAATCCTTTTAACCAGCGTCTCCTGTTGAATCAAGAAACTTTTCCATTAGACTTCTTTCAACAAAACTCAAAGGTGTGGCTCATGCGAAGTTGCACTTACAGTCTGCACATGCACAGCTCTATCACTAACTACCACCACATGTGTGTGTGTGTGTGTGTGTGTGTGTGTGTGTGTGTGTGTGTGTGTGTGTGTTGTGGTGTGTGTGTGTGTGTGTGTGTGTATGTGTGTGTGTGTGTGTGTGTGTGTGTGTGTGTGTGTGTGTATGTGTGTGTGTGTGTGTGTGGTGTGTGTGTGTGTGTGTGTGTGTGTGTGTGTTGTGTGTGTGTGTGTGTGTGTTGTGGTGTGTGCGCGCGTATACATCTACAGAATTATATTACCCATTTTTTCTTTGATTAGAGAACCAGAGACGGACACAGACAGAAGAGTGCAGGTGTGACTGCATCACAAGTAGTGAATGGGCATTAAAGTAAAAACAGCATGTCATTACACTGATTTGGCAACAAACTTAATGAAAAAAACATTTCAATGAATATTGATAAACATTGGGGAGGCAACTTGCGTGTCAAGATTAATCTGCACCAAGTATGTTCTTTCGAGCCAGAAGGCCCATAGAGCCGGAGCTTATCCCGGTTTCTGTAGCGTTAAGCGAACTGATGGTTTTTCACCACCCCTGTGACAGGACGCTAGTCTGTCGCCAGATACTTCCCCAGCAGAGCTGGTACCCACTTGTACACCTGGGTGGAGTGAGGAAAATAGGAGTAAAGTGTCTTTCCCAAGGACACAACACCGAGCCGAGCGGGGATCGAACCCGCGACCTCTGGATCACGAGTTGACCGCCTAAACCACTCGACCACGGTGCCTCGATCTGCACCAAGCTTAACCTATATTCTAATCAGGGACAAGCATTGGCATGCTGGTATTTTTCCTACAGGATATTTGCAAAATATGAACGACAGTTGCGTGCAACCATCTGAATTGTGGGAATTTGATTGGGCATACACTTCACATTTTGTTTTTTCCTTTTTAGAGTTCTTTTTCTACAGTCGTTTCACGGATGGCAATACTGGCGAAATGCTAGCTGGCTGAATACAACACCGGGACTGGATGAGGTTGGATTGGAGAGAGGGGATGGGGGGGGGGGGGGGGGGGGGGGGGGGGACTGAATAGATGGCGACAAGAACATACCCTTCATGTCCTTCGAGCGCTTTGATTTGTTGCTTTACAAGATTCAGCGCTATATAAATTCCATACATCATCATTATTATTATTATTATTATTATGATGTCCGCCTCGCTCCTAGTTTACAAGATTTTTTTTCAATCAAAGATAAGCAGTGATGGGGAAAAATTTCCAATTCCACCCGTCTGTTACCTTCCGTTAATCAGCGTTTACTTTATCTAGCCAATCTACAGTCTGGACACGTGCAAAAAAAATTGGAAAGGAGGGGGAGATAAAGCGCCCCGCTTGGTCATTGAACAGAACAAAAATGTAACTGTGAATTGAACAGGGAATACCAATACAACTTTGCACCAGCTAGAATGTATTTAAAGGAAATAATTGGATACTCTATGGGTGCTAGTATTCTTTTTTCTTGTACGGCTTAAAGGCAGGGCGTGGGGGTTCTGTATGTCTTTATAAGCCCAGAAGGAAAGGACAGGGGGCGGAATAGCTTCATGGTTATGACATGGAACTCGCGAAGAATTCACTGGAATGTCGCAACAATATCGGAAGAAGTTACCAGCAGAAATCTGTTACAGAAGTGGGAGAACACGGACATTTTGCCCCGCCATAATCACCTGCACAACTTCGTTTTTGAACCGGTATAGGGAAAAAATTCTCACTAATCTCTTTCTTTTCTATGAGTTGTAATTTCACATGTAAACATAATTATGAACAATAAATTAATGGATTCATTAAACAACAACACTTACCCAGGCCTCACCTTAAAGCAGCAGGGAGAGAGCGGAGACAACACGTCTGTCCAGTTGTGGCAGTGAAGTTTGAATCCGTCTGGGTCACCTGAACAGTGAAGTGCGCAGGCCCAGCAAGTCAGCGCCCTCTGTGGGTGAACAGAAATCATGTTCCACGTGCATCACGGATCACCAGTTTCTCAACGTCGCTACGCCTGGTGGTTAGAGCAATACGCGTTACACTCGCTATCTGGCAGCTCCAGTTCGATCCCGGGATCGAGCTAGCATCGATTCGCCTGGCCATGAACCAAAAATAAAACAGCTGACTCCTCCTGGATATAAAACTATTTCTTTCCCCCGACTTTCTCGAGGAGGTGGGATTGCCATCATTCTCAAAGACACATTGGAACCGTCTCTTTCTTTCAGTCACAACCTTCAATTCTCACATGAATCTTTTGAAGTTTACGAAATCAATCTCAACCTACCTGGCCACTCTATTACTATCTGCTGCCTTTACCGTCCACCTCCCAGCCGTAAAAACAACCTAACATCTTCTCTTTTTCACCAAGAATTCCAGTCACTCCTCGACCACTACAGCCTCTCCCCCACTAAACTTAAAATTCTTGGTGACTTCAACTTCCATTTCGACAACCAGTCTTCTTCAGATGTCAAACGTCTTTCTCTTTCTCTGTCCAACCATTCTCTCTCTCAACTGGTAAACGAAGCAACGCACAGATCTGGTCATATTTTAGACTGGATGATTACTAATGCTTCATTTAATCTTGTCACATCTGTTTCTGTCACCGACGAACTGCATTCTGATCATTCCGCCATTCTTTTCCATCTTAACATCACAAAACCTGTCAGAAAGAAGAAATATGTTACTCGTCGCAATCTTAAGGCCTTAGACATTCATACCTTCTCTTCACAAGCTTCCGAACGTTTTTCACAAACCTCTGACCACACTGACCTCTCTGATCACTATAACACTATTCTCCGCCAACTGCTTGATGAGCATGCACCTCCTACTGATCATCTCCTCCCTGACAGACCCTGTGCACCATGGTATACCCAAGACATCTTGATAGCGAAGCGCAAACGCCGGCAACTAGAACGGCAGTGGCGGAAGTCAAAAACCGAAATCAACAAACAGTTTTTCCGAAAACAAATAAACAAAGTTAAACTCTTAATCCATTCAGCAAAGACAGACTACTACTCTTCCCAAGTTTTCTGTGCTACATCCATAAAATCTCTTTTTTCCCTCACCTCAAATCTCCTTGGATCTGCAAAAACAACTCCTCTGCCTAACACCCACAGCCTGTCTGAACTTCCATCCATATTTTCTGCCTTCTTCTCAGACAAAGTTCGAAACATGCGCTCCAGACTGGATCAGACTCAATTCCAGCCTGCGCCTCCTGATCCCCAGTTCACTGGCACTCCTCTCTTTTCCTTCCATCCCACAAGTGAAAAAGAAATCATGACAATTCTGAAGGAAATGACTATAAAATCATGCGACCTTGATCCCATACCTGCTCCTCTTTTCTCACAATACCTTCCACAACTTGTACCTATTATCTCTAAAATAGTAAACTCATCTCTCGTGTCAGGAAATTTTCCATCAGCTCTTAAAACAGCAATAGTCACACCCCTACTGAAAAAGCACGACCTCGATCCCAACATTCTGAAGAATTATAGGCCTGTCTCAAACTTACCCTTTGTCTCTAAAGTACTAGAAAAGTCGTTCTCAAACAGCTCAACAGTCACCTTCATTCCAATGATCTCCTTCCCACTTTTCAATCTGCCTATCGCCCCAACCACAGCACCGAAACCACCCTAGTCCACACTTTAGATACACTTCTACTTGCTTCTGATGCAGGAAAAATCTCCCTCCTCACTCTTCTTGACTTATCTTCAGCCTTGATACCTAGATCACTCAATTCTTCTTTCTCGCCTCCAAATACGTTTGGTATTAACGGCACAGCCCTCACCTGGTTTACTTCATACCTCACAGACAGGTTCCAGAAAGTTATTGTAAACAAAATTCAATCAAAACCTGTCAAAATGGAATGTGGAGTCCCGCAGGGATCAGTCCTGGGCCCTAATCTCTTTACTTTCTACACTGCTCTTCTCTCACATATAATAAACAACCACCATATTGATCATCATTTCTATGCCGATGATACTCAGCTTCAGTGCAGTGATACTGTTGAAAACTTGCCTTCCCTCCTGACAAATATGTCCTACTGCCTTCAAGACATTAAAAACTGGATGACTCAGAACAAGTTACAACTTAATGCCGATAAAACCGAAGCCATGCTTATAGGGACCCAACATAAACTTTCCTCTATCGCAAAAACTTCAATAGAATTCGGCAATACTTCAGTTCCTTTGTCCAACTCTGTGAAGTATTTAGGAGTAGTTCTTGACAACACACTCTCTATGAAAAAATTCATCACCCAGACCTGCCAGTCTTGCTACTATCAATTACGGCGCATAAGCGCGATTCGCAAGTATCTGTCCACTGATGCAACTTCCAAGCTCGTCACATCTCTCATTCTTTCACATTTAGACTACTGTAATGCTCTTTTGGCTGGCCTACCAGCATCATCTATCCACTCTCTTCAACGCATACAAAACTCTGCAGCTCGACTGGTCCTAAGAAAGAAACAATCTGAACACATCACTCCTCTTCTGCGATCTCTTCACTGGCTGCCTGTCTCACAAAGACTGGAGTATAAGATCAATACCCTCTGTTTCAAATGTCTCCACAAATCTGCACCCCCTTATCTCTGTAACTGTCTTCACCTGTACACTCCATTCCGTTCCCTTCGTTCAGCCGCAGATACTTTGTGCTTTCGAACACCCAGATTCAAACAAACCACTGTTGGCCGTCGCTCCTTCTCTGTTTCTTGTCCATCTACCTGGAATGACCTCCCTCTTTCACTTCGACAAAAGCCTTCACTTGATACCTTCAAATCCAGCCTCAAAACACACTTATTTCCTACCTGAGACTTCCCCCCCAAATATCTGTCCCTAATTTTCAACAGCATCTTTCACCTTCTAAGTGTTGTTCCGAGTGGTGTGTGTGTGTGTGTGTGTGTGCGTGCGTGCGTGCGTGCGTGCGTGTGCGTGCATGCGTGCGCGCGCATGGTTTTGAAATCTGTTGTTCATTATGTTTAAGGAGTGTTGCATGCCTGTAAATGATTGAGTGCAAGCGCTTCGATTTGTTTGTTTTTTTACAAGATTCAGCGCTATATAAATTCCATATATTACTATTATTATTATTATTCATTGGGATTTTGTTTTTCCACGGAGTTCAGAGCAACTCCACTCCCCTGAAAGTCCTCCAGATAGAACTATATAAACCAAGGCCCCGTGTGCTAACCCACGCAGAGCATCTTGCGCACACACAAAACTACATGCAGAACGGGCTGCTCTCCCCTGGTGTCAATTCCATTCTTCTGCTCTTCCTTCAGATCTGACTATACAGTGAAGTTTGTTGTGGATGTAGCCTAATAAAAAGAAATTAAAGCATGTGAGTGCCTATCACATTGTCCTCGAAATAAAACAGTTTAGCAAGCATAAATAAATGAATAGAAAAAAGCAACTCCACAAGCTTCAAAGCAACCAGCATTATGGGCCAGGCTCTCTCACCTCATAATAATGCCAGCCTGTAAGACATGCTGCTGTTGCTGCTGCTAGTTCAGCTGGAGTTCCACAGGGTTGCCTTCTATGTCTCACACTTTACCCACCCATAATATTCCTGGAATATAGAAGGGAAATGTGTGTGTGTGTGTGTGTGTGTGTGTGTGTGTGTGTGTGTGTGTGTGTGTGTGTGTCTGTTTGTCTGTGTTTGTCTGTGTCTGTTTTTGTGTGTGTCTGTGTAGGACGAGGGGGGGGGGGGGGGGGGGCATGCGGTGTGTGTGTGTGTGTGTATGCGTGTGTCTCTGTGTCTCTGTGTGTGATTGTGCGTATTCGTGTCTGTGTGTGTGAATGTTCGTATTTGTGTGTGTGTTCTCCAAGGGCCTCTTTACGCAGATCTGTAGTCAAAGAGAAGCAACTCTGTGAAACCGTGCAGAAGTCTATCTCTTACACGAGTTCTCTCTCTCTCTCTCTCTCTCTCTCTCTCTCTCTCTCTCTCTCTCTCTCTCTCTCTCTCTCTCTCAATTCAATTCAATTCAATTCAAACACTTTATTATCTCAGAGACAGAGAAATTCACGCGGATTACAATCCATACATAAAAAGAGTAAACATGTAAACATAATATCACGGAGAAAATACCACAATACAGTATCCGAACATCAGCACGCACCCATCACAGTATTAAAAGCTCCCACAATTCAGCAATACCTCAGCCAGTCATTAAATCACCCAAGTAAAAATTTATCACAAACACTCATGTACGCACCAGTATGCCCTCGCATCTACTCACCCACACACAGCTCACGCATGCGCATGCTCGCGCGTACGCACACACACACACACACACACACACACACACATCAGCACGCACCAAGGGGGACGGGATAGCATTGTGGTTAGAACATTGCGCTTGCAATCTGACGACCAGGGCTCGATTCCCGTTCAAGGGGATATTTTCCCCTGGAGTTAACATCAGTGCAGACTCCACTCTCCCCAAAAGTCCTTCCGATGAGACTATAAACCGAGGCCCCCTGTGCGAACGCACGCAGAATATCTTGCGCACTCGTTAAATCCTGTTCCGCTTTTCGTAAGAGTAGGCTATTGTGTGCCATAGGGAACGGATGACAGAATTTACAAAACCGCATACACACGGGGACTAGATTTTAAAAAAGCACTTAAGTGCTTATTCCATTATCCTCGATATAAAGAATAAAGAAAAAGAAAAAAAGAACACACACACACATTGGTAAAAGCTTTCTGAATTATCCAGGAGACTTGTTTTAGTTAGCTGGATTAGCCAGAAGGCTTGTTTCAGCCAGAAGGCTTGTTTCAGCTCAACGGATTAGCCAGGAGGCTTGTTTCAGCTCAACGGATTAGCCAGGAGGCTTGTTTCAGCTCAACGTTTCAGATCTTGTTTCAGATCAGTCTTTTGTTGGTTTGGTTTTTCCTTCTCTTTTGTTTGTTTGTTTGTTTTGGTTAGGGTTTTTTGGGGGGTGGGTGTAGGGGTGGGGTATTTTTAGGATTTTCTTTTAATTGCTTGCTTTGGGGGGGGGGGGGGAGGGTTGTTGGGGGGGGAGCTGTTTTGAAAAGGGTTATTTCCCTTTGTTTTTATGTGAGACTGTATAAGTATTGGGTTATTATTATTATTAAGATGTATCCCTAACGGGCGGGGACTGGATGTAAAAAAGCACATGTGTGCTTATTCATTATCCTCGAAATAAAAGAATTTGTCATTGTCATTGTCATTGTCATTGTCAACGGATTAGCCAGGAGGCTTGTTTCAGCTCAACGGATTAGCCAGGAGGCTTGTTTCAGCTCAACGGATTAGCCAGGAGGCTTGTTTCAGCTCAACGGATTAGCCAGGAGGCTTGTTTCAGCTCAACAGATTAGCCAGAAGGCTTGTTTCAGCTCAATAGATTAGCCAGAAGGCTTGTTTCAGCTCAATAGATTAGCCAGAAGGCTTGTTTCAGCCAGAAGGCTTGTTTCAGCTCAATGGATTAGCCAGAAGGCTTGTTTCAGCCAAAAGGCTTGTTTCAGCTCAATAGATTAACCAGAAGGCTTGTTTCAGCCAGAAGGCTTGTTTCAGCTCAATGGATTAGCCAGAAGGCTTGTTTCAGCTCAATGGATTAGCCAGAAGGCTTGTTTCAGCTCAATAGATTAGCCAGGATATGTGTTTCAGCTTGCTGGATTAGTCAGTAAATGTGTTTCAGCTCAACAGATTTGCCAGAAGGTGGGCATGGTCTAGTGGGTAGAACTTCGTTCTCCTGATCTGACAGTTACTGGGTTCCAGTCTCCTCTGATGTTTCCGATGCCGGGGATGTTCCCTCTACGTTAATATATCTATATTTCTATTTATATCTGTATTTATACCACTTTAAGTCACTGCTGCTCTCCTTCCCATGGTGTTCATTCCATTCTTCTGCTCTTCCTGCCTTCAGATCAGACTATACAGTGAAGCTCGTTGTGTGACTGACTTCATTGCAAGAACATCTGACTCACATGCTGCAGAAGAGTCCTTCATTCTTTCATTCGTTCATGTGTTCGTTCACTCATTCAATCTATCATTCATTCATCATTCGTTCATTCTTGCTGTTCAGTCCACCTTTTGTCAAACTCCCTTGTGACAGACGCTATAGCCGAGTGGTTAAGACTGTTCGACTTCAATTCCATAGGTCCATGAAGGCGTGGGTTCGAATCTCGGCGGTGTCTGATGAAGTAAAGGTGGGGATTTTAACCATCTCCCAGATTAACTTCAAGTGCAGGCCTGCCAGTGCTTTAATTTCCTTCGTTCATGCAGAAGATCAAATTTGCCCCTTAAAGATCCCGTCGTTCATGGCAACATTTGGTGGGGTGTTTTTTTTCTTTTATATCGAGGATAATGGAATAAGCACTTATGTGCTTTTTTACATCCAGTCCCCGTGTGTATGCGGTTTTGTCAATTCTGTCATCTGTTCCCACCGGCATACAGTGGCCTACTCTTACGAAAAGCGGAACAGGATTTAACGTGCGCGGAAGATGTTCTGCGTGCGTTCGCACACGGGACCTCGGTTTATAGTCTTATTCGAAGGTTATGGAATCATGAACATACTCAGCATATATCTCTCAAGTCGGAATGCGGCTACCTTCATGGTGGGCAAAAGAAAACGGTGGCATACGCAAAATCTGACCATTGGTGAACCTCGGAGCTCTAGCCGAGGAACGAAAAGAAAACCCCTCCCTTGTCAATCCTAACCAGCGGGAACAACAAAGGGGGACAGGAACCTTTAAAAGGGAAATAATCACGATTGACTGTTCACGTTGTTGACTTTATTGAGTTCTTTCCCTTGTGTCATCTTTCGCGGACACGTTGGGCTACATGCGAGTCGAAAAAATTAATATGTTGGTAATTTTCACATATTTGTTTAAGTATAAATAAAAAATATTTTTTAAGCACTTTGCACTTGTTTTGGTGATTGAGCACATAGAACAATACCAGGTAGTCACGAGACAGTTGGAAATAATCATCAAATGAGGATTGCCCGTATTCCTACAGTGTTGACCAAGTGCATGCATATTGCCATAAGGAACTACATAAGACTGAGTACAGTGTTTGCTGAAAAAAAAAACTTTTAATTTCAAACCTACCAAATTTTTTTCAAAATCACATGAGTTTTGAGTCAGAGGCTAGTCTTTCACAAAAAGGGATTGTTTTTTTATTTTTATTTCTGTGGATGCCTTATAGTGTGTGCGGTATGAATATAAGAGTCACATAGAAAAAGCAGAAGGAAAAGAGTGATTTTTTTTAACTGCAGTGTGCAGCCTTGTTCCACGTGAAGGCTACATACCAACCTTAGATGTTGCCACCCACCCTTATTTTACAAGACTCCTCTGTGGAGACAGCATCAAAATATTATTCCCACCTTCTGGAAATTCTGTGCTAGGAATCCCCTCTTTTCTACCTCTCTCTTTCTTTCTGCCTAGTTCCTTTTCTTCCTGTCACCTCCTCCTTTTTGTCTGTTTTCTGCCTTCTTGGTCCCTTCTCCTGCCTTCGTTCCAGAAAGACTTTTAAAAAAAATAATCCTACTCTCCCATGCCGAAGTCGGATGCGCTGGGCCTGACTTATCAGGCGTTTAACGGCGGCACAACGCGTTATCACTCATATGACAGGAAAAGGTGGCTGTTGTCTGAGCGTTCGATGAGAAAAGAAGAAGGAAAGAAGAAGAAGAAGAAGAGAAGAAGAAGAAAGAAGAAGAAAGAAGAAGAAAGAAAGAGAGAAGAAGAAGAAGAAGAAGAAGAAGAAAGAAAGAAGAAGAAGAAGAAGAAGAACAACAACAACAACAACAACAACAACAACAAGAACAAGAAGAAGATCAAGAACAAGAACAAGAACAAGAAAGAAAGAAAGCAGAAGATTTACCAGATGCTACCGTCAAGGTTCGAACTCATGAAGTATGGGCCCACGAGATTGAAGTCAAACGGTCTTAACCACTCGGCTGTAAGGACCGTCATTTTGGTGGTGGTGGTGTGTTTTTTTAGGGTGTAGATCTGTGTGGGTTGCTTTGCAGGCTTTAGTGACAAACGTTGATTGTTTAGAGATGACCTTGCTAACAGTATCTTTCATTGGGCAGCCCCTCTCAACTCATCCCCCCACCCCCACCCCCACCCCCATACTTAGTCTTGCGTGCGTAAGAGCCACAGAGCAAGGGTGGATAGATAGATAGATAGATAGATAGATAGATAGATAGATAGATAGATAGATAGATAGATAGATAGACAAATAGACAGACAGACAAATAGATAGATAGATAGATAGATAGATAGATAGATAGATAGATAGATAGATAGATAGATAGATAGATAGATAGATAGATAGATAGATAGATAGCAATAGACAGACAGACAAATAGACAGACAGACAAATAGATAGGTAGTAGATAGATAGATAGATATATAGATGATAGAGAGAGAGAAGATAGATAGATAGTATAGATAGATAGATAGATAGATAGATAGATAGATAGAGATAGAGATAGATAGATAGATATAGATAGATAGATAGATGATAGATAGATAGATAGATAGATAGATAGAGATAGATAGATAGATAGATAGATAGATAGATAGATAGATAGATAGATAGATAGATAGATAGATAGATAGATAGATAGATAGATAGATAGATAGATAGATAGATAGAGTGCAACTAATCTTTGATGTATGGTTTATAGACAGCATTAAAAACATGTTCACACCTATAGACGTCTCGTCATCTCAGCTCTGTGGGGTTTGGTTGTGGTTTTTATTTAATTTCGAGGATTATTGGACTAAGCACTCACGTGCTTTTTTTTTACATCCAGTCCCCTTGTGTATGCGGTTTTATAAATTGTGTCATCTGTTCCCACCGGCACACAAAAAGCCGAAAAGCTGAACGGGCTTTAACGTGTGCGTAAGATGTCTGCGTGCGTTTGCACACGAGACCTCTGTTTACAGTTTTATCCGAAGGACTTTTCGGTGGGGGGGGGGGGGGAGGAGGAGGAGGAGGAGGAGAGAGAAGAGAGAGAGAAGAGAGAGAGAGAGAGAGAGAGAGAGAGAGAGAGAGAGAGAGAGAGAGAGAGAGAGAGAGAGAGAGAGATGGCATAAGAATCGGAGGCACTGCACTTTTAACAGGTACCCTTTTCACACCCACCCTCCTCCCCTCCACTCCTTTCCCTCCCCTCCACTCCTTTCCCTCCCTCCCTCCCTCCTTCCTTCTTTCCCCTTCTCAAATACCTCTTTCTCGGTCTGGTTACTTCGTCTCTATCTCATCTGAATCGTACACAGAATCTGATCTCAGACAAAAAGCGTTATTTCCTGCATCTCGCTATTACCATTGCTGTGAAGCAGAGCCAAGAGAGATAAGAGTGCGTGTTTAATTAACAAACACACAGACAACCGAATGATGGCCACGTCAGTTGCTCCGATGCAGATGACTCCGAACGTTAACAGATGGAAAACTAATCTGCTTGTTGTTTGTTGTTGGGGTTGTTGTTGTTTTTTCAGGGCTGCAATATGTAGATACGTTTTAAGCCTTGGTGACTATAAATTTTAATTGAATTTAAATCCTCATGCAGCGCTATCCGTGTTTACTATAAATCTCCCTTCTCACTCTACTCGACTTATCGGCAGCCTTCGACACTATAGACCACTCAATTCTTCTCTCCCGTCTTCAAAAAACGTTCGGTGTTACTGGCACAGCCCTCACCTGGTTTAATTCATACCTTACTGACCGATTTCAGACAGTTGCACTAAACAAGATTCAATCAATACCTGCCAAACTGAAATGCGGAGTCCCACCGGGATCAGTTCTAGGCCCTGTTCTGTTCACTCTTGACACTGCCCCACTTTCACATATAATAAAACGTCATCAAATCAACCATCATTTTTATGCAGATGACTATCATATTCAAAGCAGTGTTACTCCTGAAAATCTGCCTTCTCTCCTGGCAAATATGGCCCACTGCTTTGAAGATATTCAAAACTGGATGACACAGAACAAATTACAGCTAAATGCGGATAAAACCAAAGCCATGCTCGTAGGGACCAAACACAAACTCTCTTCCATTACAACAGCTTCAATAGAACTCGACAATGCATCAGTCCCTCTATCCACTGCAGTGAGGTATCTAGGTGTTGTTATCGACAACACACTCTCTATGCAAAAATTCATCACCCAGACCTGTCAGTCGTGCTACTATCAGTTATGGCGTATTAGTGCAATTCGAAAGTACCTGTCTACCGATGCAACAGCCAAACTTGTCACTTCTCTCATTCTTTCACGTCTGGACTATTGCAATTCTCTTTAGTCTGGTCTGCCAGCATCATCTATCCACTCCCTTCAACGTATACAAAACTCCGCAGCTCGACTAGTTCTCAGAAAGAAAAAATCGGAGCATATTAACCCCCTCTTGCGATCTCTCCACTGGCTGCCTGTGCCACAGAGAGTAGATTATAAGATTAGTACCCTCTGTTACAAATGTCTCCACAAAACTGCACCCTCCTACCTCTGTGAATGTCTTAACCTGTACACTCCTTCACGTTCCCTCGCTCTGCTGCAGATACCTTGTGCCTACGAATACCTAGATTCAACCAATCTGCCGTTGGCCGCCGCTCTTTCTCTATTTCGGGTCCATCGACCTGGAATGAGCTCCCTCTCTCTCTTCGCCAGAAGCCTAGCTATGACACTTTTAAATCCAGCCTCGAGACATATTTATTTCAAACCTAAGATTTCCCCCCTCCTGTTTCATATCAGAACTATCCCACCTTCACTAACCCATGTCCTATCACCCTGCTAAAGTATATGACCAGTGTGTGTGTGTGTGCTTTTGAAAAACATTTGACTATTGCAATTTTATTTCATAGATTTGGTCTACAGCGTACCATGTTTGTAATATCTGTTTGAACTATTGATTATTTGTCAATGGTTGTATGACTGTGTAAGATTAGGTCGAATGCATGCGCTTTGATTTGTCTTTGCAAGATATAGCCCTATATAAGTTCCATTTATTATTATTATTATTATTATTACTATCGAAAACTTTTTTTTCTGTAAAAGATTACCTCCTGACTCTATGTCATTGTACGATCAGTGGTCAGAGCGCTCGCTCTCCCCAAGCCAATATTAAGCAGCATCGAGCGGGTAACCATTTGCACTCCTTGGCTTCAGTACAGTCCCCCAATTCACCCAGCTGTAAATGGGTACCTGCCCTCTTTAGAGTCGGGGAAGGTAAAGCAGCGAGGGAGAGGAGATGGACGCCGCCCTCAATATGCTGGCCCTAGAGAAGTGAGGTCTCTGACGCCTCGCTCCCTACGACCACAGGTTATGGGACTCCTTTACCTTTTTTATCACAAGATGGAAGCACAGGGTCACTGGTGTAGGAACACGGACAATCTACAGATGACGATTATTTCCGTCTGTCTGACCATCATCTTGAAGTGTGCTCTTCATCGTTATAGAGAAGTACATATTTGCTCTTGTACCTATGACCACATAGGTTATGATAGATAGATAGATAGATAGATAGATAGATAGATAGATAGATAGATAGATAGATAGATAGATAGATAGATAGATAGATAGATAGATATGGTAACCTATGTGGTCATAGGGGAGCGAGGCATCAGAGACCTCAGCTTCTCCAGGGGCCAGCATATTGAGGGCGGCCGCCATCTCCTCTCTCCCTTGCTTCTTTACCTTCCCTGACCCTAAAGAGGGCAGGTACCCATTTACAGCTGGGTGAACAGGGGGACTGTACTGAAGCCAAAGCGCGCAAACGGTCACCCATCCAACTGGTAACCACGCTCGATACTGCTTAACCATAGCTGGGGGAAAGCGAGTGCTCCGACCAGTGAGCTATCCCGTCCCGTCGAACAGGGGAGGATGTTGATAGGTGTTAGCGAGTGATTGGTGACAAAGTCTCATTGTAGTTTTAGTATTGTCTCTCTTGCTTTCTTTGTTTTATTTTTGTTTTGTTTTGTTTATCCGCTAGAGCTCCGAAATTCACCAATGGTGAGATTTTTGCGTATGCGGCCATTTTTGCCCACCATTTTAGGTAGCCGCATTCCGAATTCGGGGATAATGTCTCAATACTACACCAGTGTGCTTGTGTTTTGTGTTTTAATTTTTGTCATCCGCACTCACCAGCACGCAATGACCTACTCTTCTGAAATCCAGAACGGGTTTTCACGTGTGCGCAAGATGTTCTACGTGCGTTCGCACACGGAGCCTCAGTTTATAGTCTCATCCGAAGGACTTTCAGGGGAGTGGAGTCTGCACTGATGTTAACTCCAGGGGGGCAAATCTCTTTGAACGGGTGGGTGTCTCGGTGATGGCTCAAACCTGGGCCATCATAACTGCGAGCACAACGTTTTAACCACAATGCTATCTCTCTCTCCTTCTCTCTCTCTCTCATCTCTTCTCTCTTCTCTACTCTCTCTCTCTCTCTCTCTCTCTCTCTCTCTCATCTCTCTCTCTCCTCTCTCTCTCTCTCTCTCTCTCTCTCTCTCTCTCTCTCATCTCTCTCTCTCTCTCTTGCCCATTGTGAATACAATTTTGCGTGATGGAAGGAGTGTTGCAAGATAACGCACGTCACATTAATTTTGATATTGTTAGCTTGTTGTTTTTGTTGTTTGCTTTTTTTGTGTGTGTGTGTCATATCTAAACTTATATAACGCGCTTTGAGCGTAATTTATTTCCATTTTTTTAAAACCAAAAACAAACAAAGCGCAAAACAAATGTAGCGTTGTTGTGTTATAATATATCTGTGTATTACAACCCAGCTTTCCATTTCCGAAAGTATAAAAGAAAGATCATTTGACACTCTCTGGTCTATTTCCGTAGTGTGTGTGTAGGGATGTCATGGCACAAAGCCTGGCTATTGGCGGTTAGTACAATACATTATTTCCGTCATTTGAGGACACAAAGTTTCCCATACAACACACTATCCTGTATGGCTTCGTCCATCTTCGTCTTCGTCGTCGTCCAACTCAGATAGCAACTATTGTTGCCTGTTCTATGAGCGAAAATGCGTTGCGCTGCCATTAAGCGCCTGACAGGTCAGGCCCAGCGCATCCGACTTTGGCGTAATAGAGAATTGTTATCTTTTAAGACTTTCTGGGAGAAAAAAAATGGCAGGAGAATGGACCAACAAGACAGAAAATAGGCAAGAAGGAGATG
>CM054138.1:2348571-2351071 GCA_028751875.1 Rapana venosa | reverse complement strand
AAGTCCTTTCTGAAATCGATAAAAGCTGTATATAGCTTTCTTCCTTTCTTACTCATGTATTTCTGAATAGTTGCCAACAATGTAAAAACATGATCAATTGTGGAGTATTCCTTACGAAAACCTGCTTGATTTTCAGAAATTGAATCATTATCTTCTAACCAAGAGTATAACATTGTATTCAATATTGGAGTGTAACATTTAGAAATAACACTTAACAAAGACACACTTCTGTAGTTATCAACCTTTTCTAAATATCCTTTCTTAAATATTGGAATGATTATGGCCTTCGACCATTCTAGTGGGTAGATTCCTTGATCAAAAATAGTGTTAATAGCTTTGTTAAAAACACTTGAACATCCTCACCACCAGTTTCTAACATTTCAGCTGAAACATTATCAATTCCAGATGACTTACTTATCTTCAGTTTGGTAATGGCATATTTAACTTCCTCTTCTGAAATTATCTTATTTAAAACATGGTCCCTTTCTTCTGTCAAAACGACATTTATTTCACTCTGTTTCACATACGCCTCATTGCTGTTTTGAAAAAGTTTCTTAAAATGATCAAAGCAATCATCCAAACTGATATCGTTATCTATTTTTGCTTCCCCCCCCCCCCCCATACTTTTCAAATATTTCCAAAAGAGCGATGGATTGTCACTTTCTCTAACTAATCTGTTCAATATCTCATGTCTGAATGCTTGCCGTTTTTCCTTTAAAATGCTTTTGTACTTTTTTCTTGCCTCTACATATTCTTTCCTATCTTCTTCACTTCTAGATTTTCTGAAACAGTTTAATTCTTCCTACTCTCTTTTTTGGCTTGTCTATATTCCTTATCAAACCATTCTGACTTTTGTTTTTATTTACATGAAAGGTTTTAAGCATGTATCTGCTAGAATCTTTTAGACATTCCACAAAGAGGCTTAGAGCATTGTTCACATCTCTATTTAAAGTAGTAGCAACAAAGGTAAGTCTGTTTGGATATCTTTGCTTTTTAGCATCTTGACAAACTCTTTTTCCCCATTCTCATTCCATATGTATTTCTCACAAATAACAGCTTTATCAAACCGCGCTGGACTAGTATGGAGATTGTTATTGTCTTTAATATATACCGTCATGATCAATGGGAAATGGTCAGACTGTCTGGCTTTCAACTGTGAGTGATGTAATGTTAAGACACGTAAGCAAATCACAAGAAAAAATAAAATAATCAATCGTACTTGCTCCTGAGGATGCAATATATGTACAACTATCATCAAAATTGTATCCAATGAGTCCATTTAATATAACACAGTCAAACATATTACATATCTCAATTAACTGCTCACCAAAATTATTTATCTGACTATCTTGAGATTCTCTTGGAAACCTATTATCATTTGGAATTCTAGTATCACTGATATTATCATCCCCATTAAAGGTATTATTTTCAGAACTAGTTCTTGCATTAAGGTCTCCATTTAACAAAATGAAGAAATCATCAAAAGGTTTCATATAAATCAACAATGCATTGCTCCAATAATTCCACACCATAAACACCCTCCTGAGATTTCCAGTGTGGAGAATCATATGGAGGAAGATAACAACAAATAAACATCATGTCTTTTTCTGTCGAAAATAGGTCCTTATGTACTTTTGCTACTACCATGTTTTGTATGTCTGTCTTCATATGTTCTACAAAATCTGCAAATGTCTTTCTTATCATAACTACAATGCCCCCAGATTACCTCCCTTGATGGGACAGCTTTTTTGCTTTCTCTGTAAAAATAAGATAATCACTGAAAACAGATGAATCAAAATCATTAGCAATGAAAGTTTCTGTTAAACAAATAAAATCACGAGAAAGAAGAAAATTAATGAAGTGACTGTTCTCCAGTTGTTTTTTTAAAAGGCCATTCACATTATAACTCAAGAGTTTAGCTTGCATGCTATTAACATTTTTTACAAGTGATTCTATTCTATGCCTCTGATTTGTAGTGTTTTGTTTTTCTTGTACTGTGGCCTGGCCATGTCCCTATGCGTTAGTGTATTGTGTATCAGATGTTTTTCCTGTGTTTCCATGTTGGATTTGCATTGGGTTATCTCTAGTTGACATATGGTCCTCAACTTGTGGCTTTCTAAAAGAATCGAGAATGCTGCTTTGGCTGCCAGCTCTTTTCAGATGCTTAGCTCCAGTCTGGCTTCTCCATCTGAGCTGGAAGCAGCACATCTTGAGCGTAGTTTCCTGCTGTATGTTGTGTTCTGTTTACTCCTCTGTGTTTTGTCAGCGGTGTTATCTGAATGTCTTCTGTCTGTCTTATCTGGTTGTACGTCAATTGTATTTTGCCCTGTCAAGTCTTCTTTATCTGTATTGTCTAACTCATTCTGTTCATCATAACTTATAGTTTTGATGAACTGTTCTGTATTTTGTAAAGCATCACACGGTATGTCTGCATCACTTAGTCTCTCATAATTCCTTTGAGTTTCACGCTGACCATCAGTGTTACCTACCTCTATTTGAG
>CM054138.1:2326071-2346071 GCA_028751875.1 Rapana venosa | reverse complement strand
TCGTTCAAATTATATGTCATGATAATGAAATAAACCCAATACCCATACATTCACATAATAAAAACAAGAAACAAAACAAAAGAAGAAATCTAAACCTATAGAGTAATTGAGAGAGAGAATGTGTGTGTGTGTGTGATCAACACCAACACTTTTTGATTATACTCATACAAATTGAATGTCATGATGATAAAGAAAGTGCAATACCCATATACTCACACAATAAAGAGGGGAGAAAACCCCAATAAAGCCATAAAATGAACATCTACACATTGTAAGTAAGAGAGACTTTTTTTTTTACCAGGATAATGAATAAGTACTCATGTGCTTTTTTACATCCAGTCCCCGACCGTAGGGTCACATATTAATAATGAACCCAACACTCATACTTTCAAACAGTAGAAGCAAAGGGGGAAAAAACTTTTTTTAAAGAGAAAAAAACAAACACACACACAAAAAAACCCAGACAGACAAAAGAACACAATATAAACCCCAGAACAACCCCCCCCCCAAAAAAAACCCAAAAAAAACACACAAAAACCAACCAACACGCCCCGCCCCCCCCCCCCCCCCCCCCCCCCCCAACAAACAAACAAAACAAAAAACAAGAAAAAAACAACAACAAACAAACAAAAGAGAGAAAGAAAAAACCCACACACACACACAAACCCAACACCGCCCCCCCCCCTCCCCCCCATACACACACATACATCAAAAACAAAAAACAAACAAAAAACCCAAACAAATCAACAAGAGAGAAGGCCAAACTTACAGATCATAAAATTGAACGACTTCATATTGTAGAATAGTACACATAGTTGTTACACGTAATAATAAGATATTGAAATAGGACATTCACTGGAGCTCAAGTATAGTCAACAAGCCCAAAATAATATTGAAAATAGAAAGCATGAATGTGTCCTTCATTAGAATACACCACAACTATAGAAGGCGAGAGAGAGAGAGAGAGGGAGAGAGAGAAGAGAGAGAGAGATAGAGAGAGAGAGAGAGAGAGAGAGAGAGAGAGAGGAGAGAGAGAGAGAGAGAGAGAGAGAATGATTTAATTGCATATCGGCCTTAGGCCACAATACAGAGAGAGAGAGAGAGAGAGAGAGAGAGAGAGAGGAGAGAGAGAGAGAGAGAGAGAGGAGAGAGAGAGAGAGAGAGAGAGAGAGAGAGGTGTGTGTGTGTGTGTGTGTGTGTGTGTGTGTGTGTGTGTGTGTGTGTGTGTGTGTGTGTGTGTGTGTGTGTGTGTGTGTGTGTGTGTGTGTGTGTTTCAGAGATGGTACTAAATATGTAATTCTCAAAACAGTACACGATCACCTTCAACACTTATTTTGATTACTCATACAAATTATATGTTTTGATAATCAAATAAACTCAATACCCATACTCTCACACAATAAAAACAAGGAAGAAAAGAAAGAAAGAAAAACCCAGCCAAATCTATAAGGTCACAGTGGGAGAAAGAGAGAGAGAGAGAGAGAGAGAGAGAGAGAGAGAGAGAGAGAGAGAGAGAGAGAGAGAGAGAGAGGAGAGGAGAGAGAGAGAGAGAGAGAGAGAGAGAGATTGTGTGTGTGTTTCAGGGATAATACTGAATAAACAATTCTCAAAACAGTGCACGATCACCGTACCCATGCAAATTATATGTCATGATAATGAAATAAACTCAATACCCATATACTCACACAATAAAAACAAGGAAGAAGAGAAAGGGGGATAAAAGTCAAATCTATAAGGTCAGGGAGAGAGAGAGAGAGAGAGAGAGAGAGAGAGAAGAGAGTGTGTGTGTGTGTGTGTGTGTGTGTGTGTGTGTGTGTGTGTGTGTGTGTGTGTGTGTGTGTGGTGTGTGTGTGTGTGTGTGTGTGTGTGTGTGTGTGTGTGTGTGTGTGTGTGTGTGTGTGGTGTGTGTGTGTGTGTGTTTCAAGGATAATACTAAATATATAATTCTCAAGACAGCACAGAATCACTATCAATATTCTTTTCGAATATACTCGTACAAATTGAACGTCATGAAAATAAAATAACCCTAATGCCAATACACTCATACAATAAGGAGAAAAAAATCACTTAAGTCATAAAATTAACATCTATACATTGTAAGTAAGAGAGAGATATATGGGGGGGGGGGGGGGGGGGGGGGGGGAAGAAATGAGAGAGTGAGAGAGAGAGAGAGGGGTGTGTGTGTGTGTGTGTGGTGTGTGTGTGTGTGTGTGTGTGTGTGTGTGTGTGTGTTAAAGATAATGCTTTTTGTTTGTAAACAAACAAAACAAAAACGACATAGAAAAAAATACTGAATATAATTCTCAAAACAGCACATCATCACTGTCAACACTCTTTTTGATTATACTCGTACAGATTAACACATATTATTAATATTATTAATATATATTAACGTATATGAGAGAGAGAGAGAGAGAGAGAGAGAGAGAGAGAGAGGAGAGGAGAGAGAGAGAGAGAGAGAGAGAGAGAGAGAAAAAAACATGTCCTTCCGTCAACACGATACCTCCATGATTGCGTGGGTTCCTTCCAACACGCCGATCAAAACTAGGGCTATATATAACCGGCTATTTTTAACTCGCGCGACCTGACAAAGTTTCCGCGCGCCCTAATAACAGAATTACCTCCCTCTATCGCTCACGCCCAAGACTGTGTGTTTGTTCTTCTTCTGTTTGTCACTTTCCCTTTCTTTTTTTTCTGTTTGTTTTTTTTTCTTCTTTTTTTCTGTTTGTTTTTTCTTTTTTTCTGTTTGTTTTTTTCTTTTTTTCTGTTTGTGTTTTTCTTTTTAAAAGATAAACGCTCTGGCGTGTTAAGAGTCGAGAATTAACCAGGCTATTTTTGGAACTTTGCTTCATTCACAAAAAAAACCAGGGGGCTTGTGTTAGTTGATCGTGTGGTGGTGAGTGACGTAGCCTGAGATTATAGTTGACGCTGACTTTGTCGTGGCGGTTGGTTGTAAGTGCTTTAGGTTGGTGCATTCTTTTCCATTGACGATCGGCACGATTTTGCGTGAGGGAAATAAAATACTGAAAGAAGTAAGAGGAGGTGGGGTAGGGGGTGTGGAGTGGAGTGGGGGGGTGGACAGGTGAGAAAGGTTGTACAGTGGGTGTGGTTGTAGCGGTTGTGGTCAGTGATGATGAAATAGTTTTATTTGGTTGGTGTGTGGTGGTGGTGGTGGTTGTGTGTGTGTGTGTGTGTGTGTGTGTGTGTGTGTGTGTGTGTGTGTGTGTGTGTGTGTGTGTGGTGGAGGGACGGTTGTGTGTGTGTGTGTGTGTTGTGTGTGTGTGTGTAGTTTTATGTTTTTTTGGTTGGTTGGTTTTCTTTTCCTTGATTTAATGTCTACTCTCACTGCTAAGTGATTTACACAGGCAAATTTTCATAATAATAATAATAACAATAATAAGCAAAGCCTAAGGGAGAATGCAGTGCGCATGAAGAACTGTAGCAGTAACCTTCTCATTGTGGAATGATAAAATGAATGACTTCAGCGATTGTTGTTTTATATAATTATTGCTGAGAATCATACAATACACTGTTATTCATAAACGTTCCCATACTTTCAAATGGTATTAGCTCCCTTCTTTGTAATCAAGTCTTTAAGACAAGGGCAATCAGAAAAGCAGATGCTGGATTGTAATGGAATTAGAACAAAAATTTATTTATTTATCTATTTATTTATTTATTCTTTTATATCGAGGATAATGGAATAAGCACTCATGTGCTTTTTTACATCCAGTCCCCGTGTGTATGCGGTTTTGTACATTCTGTCATTTGTTTCCACCGGCACACAATGGCCTACTCTTCCGAAAAGCGGAACAGGATTTTACGTGTGCGCAAGATGTTCTGCATGCGTTCGAACACGGGGCCTCGGTTTATAGTCTCATCCGAAGGACTAATAGAATAAGAACACGAGCATGTCCCATGTTGGAGTATTCTGTGTTCCAGGCGTATTAATAGTAATGTATAACCCTAAACCAACTATATATTGGGAAAGAAAGATTTTCATAGTGCAACTGCTGTCTGAGAGTTCGACGGGGAAAAAAGTGCAGCAATATCTCAAATTCAGAATCCTCAGAACTTGTCAAAATGGTTTTCATTTCTTCTGGTGATAAATGATATCGGGCTCGTTTATTCGCGACGTTAATGGTCAGACTTTCTGAAGCTCCTTGTTCAGCAAGGGAGCGGGATAGCCTAGTGGTTAGAACATTGCGCTCGCAATCTGACGACCCGGGTTCGATTCCCGTTCGAGGGGATATTTTCCCCGGAGTTAACTTCAGTGCAGACTCCACTCTCCCCAAAAAGTCCTTCGGATGAGACTATAAACCGAGGTCCCGTTTGCGAGCGCACGCAGAGTATCTTGCGCACACGTTAAATCCTGTTCCGTTTTTCGGAAGAGTAGGCCATTGTGTGCCGGTGGGAAGAGATTACAGGATTTACAAAACCACATACACAGGGGGACTGGATGTAAAAATAAAAGCATGTAAGTGCTTATTCCATTATCCTCGATATAAAAGAATAAAATAAATCAGTAAATAAAGAGAATCTTACTCTCTCATTCCAGGATATTGGCCCAGGCCCAAAGCTGTGTCAGTTATTGATGTCAGCTAATTACCAAGGCCTACACTAAAATGTTGTTATGTTGTATAATGTTGTGTTGAGATTGCCTTTAGCCATGACAAGCTCTTGACATAACAACCTGCACTCTCCTGTAAAGGAGAAACACAAATCCTCTGAACTCGGAGTATGGCTGCCTATATCAGTATATGGCGAGATACTTGAAAAGAGTCATCCACGCAAACTTCTTATCTGGTATACTTCCTATCTCACAGCGATTCCCAGGTGGGATGACTGAGTGAGTCAGAGTGTGGCATGTTCTGAGTGACCCCCAGGGTGTAAAGCTGGGGAACACACAACAACAACAACAACATTCAGGACATGTCGGCAGTGTGATGGTACCCAGCAAAAATCTAATTCTGTACCTTGTGACTTGATATACAGTGTACCAAAACTCTACTCGTGTAATGTAATTCCTCCCACGTGGTGTGCGTGCTGGGGACCTGTCAGAATAAAATAGCGTCCCCACCTTCTGGAATTTCTGTGCTAGGAATTCCCTCTGTTCTATTCTGCCTTGCTCCTTTTTCTTCCTGCCACCACCTCCTTCTTGTCTATTTTCAGCCTTCCTGGTCCATTCTCCTGCCTTTTTTTCCCCAGAAAGACTGAAACGATAACAATTATCTCTCCCACGCCGAAGTCGGATGCGCTGGGCCTGACTTGTCAGGCGCTTAATGGCAGCGCAATGCATTAATTTGTCCCTCCTACGACAGAACAATTCTGGCTGTTCGAATGTTTGACAAAGAAGAATATCATGTCTCGGTTTACTTTGCAAACTGTTAACAGCTATCAGGACTGATTTTGAATCAACGCAAAATCGAATGTTACGCAACCCCAAAATGGAGGATAAAATACACTAGAGGGCCATTAAGATTGCATAATACAGTTCTGCCGTAAATATGGGGCGACATATTTACCAATATCAACAGATGTGTTCCCTTTTAAGTCAGTGTGTGTGTGTGTGTGTGTGTGTGTGTGTGTGTGTGTGTGTGTGTGTGTGTGTGTGTGTGTGGGTGTGTTGTGCGTGTGTTGTGTGTGTGTGTGTGTGTGTGTGTGTGTGTGTGTGTGTGTGTGTGTGTGAGAGAGAGAGGTGTGTGTGTGTATGTGTGCGTGTGTGCGTGCGGTGTGTGTGTGTATGTGTGTGTGTGTTTGTGTGTGTGTGTGTGTGTGAGTGATAGTTAAACTTTAATTTTCAGACTTTTATTTTCAGATGGTACATTGAATAAGCAGTTGTGTGTATGTATGTGTGTGTGTGTGTGAGCGTGTGTGTGTGTGTGTTCGCGCGCATGCACGTTTGTGTGTGTGAGAGTGTATATGTATGTGTGTGCGCGTGCGCGCGCGCGCGTGTGCCTGCGTGTGTATTAGAAAACAAACAAACAGAGAAGCACAGCTGCTATAGCGATGGATTATCAAACTATTCATCAAACACGTCTCTTTTTTGTGTGTTTTTCTAGTGCCGGAGTTGATGCCAAGATGCGATATCTATCTATCTCTCTATCTCTCTATCTTAGCAGCAAGAGGGTGCCTACGCAACATAGCACAGCACAGTGCAGAGGCGCGTGGCTTGGTGAATGATTCCACACCATTTAGTTCACGATTTGACTGACACCTTTATCTCCACCATTATCAAACCAGAGGGCGGCACAAAAGAAGACATCCACAACAGACTGGGCAAGGCCAGGAGTGTGTTTAGGGAGATGAACAATATCTGGAGATCAACTCAATACAGCACCAACACCAAGCTGAAGCTATACCAGAGCTGTGTTGTATCTACGCTCCTGTACGGTTCTGAGTGCTGGAGGATGACGGAAGCGGATCTTACCAAACTTCGATCCTTTCACACCGTAATATGCCTCCGAAGAGTTCTCCTGATCTTTTGGCCAGAGAAGATCTCCAATGAAGACCTACTACGGAGATGCAGGCAGGAAGACATAGAAACCATCATCACCAGACGACGGTGGAGGTGGATTGGGCACATCATCCGAAGAGACCCCCAGTCAATCACAAGAACAGCATTGCACTGGACCCCAGAAGGAAGGAGGAAGAAAGGAAGACCAAAAGCAACGTGGAGGAGGAGGACTGTAGAAAGTGAGATGAAGGCCATGCAGCACTCTTGGGAATCAGTGACTAGGTTGGCCCAGGATAGGCAGGAGTGGAAGCGCTTTGTTGCTGCCCTACACACCACTGGGTGTAATGGTTGATGATGATGAAGATTTATTTCCACGCCCCCACACTTACTCCCCTTACAGAGGGATGGGGTTGTGGGATCCCCCACTACTCTAGATATATAACGCTCGTCGACACGCGTATCCATTGTTGTTTTTGTGATTTAAAGACGACGACAGAAATGAGTTTTGCTTCTTTTGGGGGCGGGTGGGGGGTTGGGGTGTTGGAGGGGGGATAATTTTTATTTTATTTTATTGTTATTGTTCTAGAATCCGATGCCACGCTTCAGAAAGGAGTGGCTGTGTTTGTTGTGTGTGTGTGTGTGTGGGGGTGTGTGTTTTGTGTGTGTGTGTGTTGTGTGGAGGGGGGGGGGGGGGGGTTGCGGGGTGTTTGTGTGTGTGTGGGGGGGGGGGTGTATGTGTATGGGGGGGGGGGGGTGCGTGTGTGTGTGTGTGTGTGTGTGTGTGTGGGGTTTTGTGTGTGTGTGGTGTGTGTGTGTGTGTGTGGGGTAGGGATGTGGTGTGAGTGAGAGGGGAGAGTTTTGCTGTTACTCTGTTTGTTGTTGTTGGTCTTGTGTTCAAAATCTGTTCACACCATAGGAGATCAATGTGTATAATTTTATTTATAATATATATTTTTTTTTAAATGGGAATTTTAAAAAATCTCTCTCTCTCTCCTCTCTCCTCTCTCCTCTCTCTCTCCTCTCCTCTCTCTATATATATATTATATATATATATATATATATATATATATATATATATATATATATATATATAATATATATAATTATTATAATAATATGTAAAGGAATTTATATGCGCTGATCTTTTAAAGCACAAATCAAAGCGCTCAGATTATTTATACCACTTTAAGTCACGGGAGATTTCTTCTCGTGAATTCGGGCTCTTCCCGGGAGAGCGGAGAAAGCGTCGCCACTTAGCGCTGCGCCACCTTCACCCTTTTTTTTTTTCTGCAGCTGTATTTGGTTCCTATCAGGGTGGCTTATATATATAATATGTTGTGTTGTGCTGTTTGTCGTTCTTGCTAAACTCGTTTTTACCCAATGTGAGAATTTGTGTGTGGATTTCTTTTTTGGCATATACACGTTTTTCCCATTCTGAGTGCCGCATTTCCCATTTCGGATGGTGGGGGGGGGGGGGGGATTTGAACATGACACCAGTGGCATGCGGTTTTATTATTTCATTTTATTTTTAATATTGTCAACTGTTCTTACCGGCATGCAATCACCTACTCTTCAAAAAAAAAAAAGTGGGAACAGTTTTTAACATCATATATATTATACGTGAGACGTTCTGCGTGAGTTTTCACAGAGACTTCGGTTTATTATAATTATAATAATAATAATAATAATAATAATAATAATAATAATAATAATAATAATAATAATATAATAATAATAATAATAATAATAATATAACAATAATAATAATGATACATGGAATTTATATAGCACTATATCTCGCAAACAAATAAAAAACAACAAATCAAAGCGCTTTCATTCATCCTACTCATTCACATGCAGCCAGTTACGATTAATAGGTTTATAATTCTAGTCTCATCCGAAGGACTTTCAGGGGTGGGGAGTGGAGTCAGTAGGGTACTGATGTTAACTCCCAGGAGGAAAAAAACAAAACAACGAACAATCCTCTTGAACGGGTGCTTGGGGGGTGGGGGTGAGGGTGGGGGTGAGGGGATCGATCCCAGGCCGTCAGATCAGGAACGGAAGGCTCTAACCACTATTTTTTTTTTATAATATAAATTTTATGCCACTTTAAATCACGAGATTTCTCTACGTGAAATTCGGGCTGCTCTCCCCGCGGGGAGAGCGCGTCGCCACAAGAGCAGCGCCACCCTTTTTTGTGTGTGATACTTTAACTACCTTACTTGGAGTATTCAACAACAATTGAAGGTCCAGTTGTCATTGTTTCCATTCTGTGAGATTGCCAGCTAGCTATGTTCTCCCGCACAGCGCTGAGCATCAATCCGCTGTCTATCTCCCCTTGAAAACCGAAGCACTAGGGTACCTCGCCCCCCATTCCCCCGTCATCCCCCCACCTCCACACCACCCACCACCACCACCCCAACCCTTGGAGTTAACATCGGCACTGACTCCACCGAAAAGTCCTTTCATCTAAACGGACTCACACCGAGGTCCTGTGTGCGAACGCTCACAGAACATCTTTTGCGTATTAAATTTTGTTCAAATCCCCGTTCTACCTTTAAAAAAAAGAAGAAAAAAGAAAAATAAGAAAGAAAGAAAACTAAAAGGAGAAATAGGGCCGTTTTAGGTGGTTTTTGTTTGTTGGTTGGTTTTTTTGTTGTTTTGTTGTTGTAAGGTGCTAGCGTTCGTGCGTGCGAGCGTGTGTTTACTTTATTATGACGAAACGGGCGAGGTTTTTTTTAACACCTGACTGGTATGAATGAAGGGTGTGGTTGTGTGTGGCAAAACCTAACCCCCCCACCAACAAGCTTATCAGTCCGTGGGGTTTGTTTGGTTTTGGTTTTTTCTCTCTCTGAGCAAAGCACGCGTGCATGCACTTTTACGCTGTGTGCATTCGATTGAGCAACTTGTTGAGTACGCACGTTTCGCGGCAGACTCATGAGTAAGCGTTTCCTCGCAAGTTAATAACGTGGACTGAGTGGGCTAAGTATATTCAGGGCCCGGGCCAGCCCTAATTTCATGCTAGAAAAAACGTGATCTGCCCTAACTGAAAAGTTGGCATCGTGCTGAAAAGTTATACAGAACAGAAGTATTTTTGAGTAAGGCGGGGTTATTTTTGGTTTTTTGTTGTATTTTTCTTGTTGGGGGGTGCTAGAATACCGTTGTAGATTGGCTAGACTTGTTCAGTTGTTAGAATACCATTAATAATCTTCCTTAAGCTTTCTTCTTCTTCTTCTTCTTCTTCTTCTTCTTCTTCGCAATTCTTCTTCTTCGCAATTCTTCTTCTTCTTCTTCGCAATTCTTCTTCTTCTTCGCAATTCTTCTTCACCTTGCAATTCTTCTTCGCAATTCTTCTTCTTCTTCGCAATTCTTCTTCGCAATTCTTCTTCTTCATCATCTTCTTCGCAAATCTTCTTCGCAATTCTTCTTCTTCTTCTTCTTCGCAATTCTTCTTCTTCATCGCAATTCTTCGCAATTCTCCTTCGCAATTCTTCTTCTTCGCAATTTCTTCTTCTTCTTCGCAATTCTTCTTCTTCTTCGCAATTCTTATTCTTCTTCTTCGCAATTCTTATTTCTTCTTTGCAATTCTTCTTCGCAATTCTTCGCAATTCTTCTTCTTCTTCTTCGCAATTCTTCTTCTTCTTTGCAATTCTTCTTCTTCTTCACAATTCTTCTTCTTCGCAATTCTTCTTCTTCTTCGCAATTCTTCCTCTTCTTCATCGTGAAACGCTCAGACAGCAACTAGTGTTGTCTGTCATATGAACGAAAATGTGTTGCACTGCCGTTAAGCGCCTGACAAGTCAGACCCAGCGCATCTGACTTCGGCGTGGGAGAGAATCGTTATCTTTTAGTCTTTCTGGGGAAAAAAGGCAGGAGAATGAACCAAGAAGGCAGAAAACGAGACAAGAAAGAGGTGGCATGAAGAAGACAAGGAACAAGGCAGAAACAAAGTGAGGGATAGGAAAGAGGGAATTCCTAGCACAGAATTTCCAGGTAGTGGGAATGCTATTTATACGGACAGGCAGGCCCCCAGGCATCCCCATAGGGGACAGAACCGTTGTAGATTTACTAGTCTTGGTCAAACGTTACAATAATTATATACCATTGTAGACGTATTGGTCTTGTTCAACATTAACACCACCGCACCACCACCACCACCACCACCACCACCACCACACCCCACACCAACAACAACAACAACAGCAACAACAACTTAAGACAACTTGTGTTCACGTGGCTCATCTTCCTTTATTTAGTGGATTGGTGGTCTAGAGGTAATGCACCTGCCTAGAATGCGAACCGGGTTCGAAGTATGCGGTGGTTCGATCCCCGTTTGGCACACACTCCCACCCCCCATCCCCCCACCCCCTACCCCCATCCACTAGACCGTGAGTGGGGATATGGGTGCTAGTCTTTCGGATGAGACGATAAACCGAGATCCCGTGTGTAATCTGTATTTACCATTGGGGGACGGGATAGCTCAGTGGTCGGAGCACTCGCTTTCCCCCAGCCAAATTAAGCAGCGTCGAGCGTGGTTACCACTTGGATGGGTGACCGTTTGTGCGCCTTGGCTTCAGTACAGTTCCCCCAGTTCACCCAGCTGTAAATGGGTACCTGCCCTCTTTAGGGTCAGGGAAGGTAAAGCAGCGAAGGAGAGGAGATGGGCATCGCCCTCAATATGCTGGCCCCTAGAGAAGTGAGGTCTCTGACGCCTCGCTCCCCTACGACTTTATAGGTTATGGGACTCCTTTACCTTTACCTTTTAAAAGAACCCACAGCAACAAGAGAGTTGTCCGTAGCGAAATTTGTGTATAAAAAAACAACAACAACCCAACCACTGTGACAAGAGGAAACAAATACACATGTAGACAGGAAAATAATTATTGGAAAGAAAATAATGGGTGGCGCTGATCTTGAGGCGACGCACTCTCCACAAGGAGAGCAGCCCTAATTTCACGCAGAGAAATCTGCCGTGACTTAAAATGGTATACGAAAACCTTGAGTTCACATAGTTTATCTAACTAGACACGGGGTGGGGGATGGGGGGATAGCCTGGTGGTTAGAGTGATGTGCTCGTGATCTGCTGACCCGGGTTCGAATCTCGTTCAAGAGGATGTTTCCTCTGGAGTTAACTAAATCATGGCCGACTCCACTCCTCCTTAAAGTCCTTCGGATGAGACTATAAACCGAGGTCCCGTGTGCGAATGTACGCAGAACATTTTGCGCACACGTTAAAACCCGTTCCGCTTCTCGGAAGGGTAAGCCATTGTGTGCCGGTAGGAACGGATGACAAAATGTACAAAACTGCGTACACACGGGGACTGGATGTAAAAAAGCATATGAGTGCTTATTCCATTATCCTTGAAAAAAAATGAAAAAAAAATATATCGTTCTGTGTTGTACCAAAAAAAAAGCATCAGTATGGGAAAGTCCCTCTTTAAAAAAAAAAAAATTCTTTTATATCGAGGATAATAGAATAAGCACTTATGTGCTCTTTATTCCAGTCCCCGTGTGTATGCGGTTTTGTCAATTCTGTCATCCCTTCCCACCGGCACACAATGGCCTACTCTTCCGAAAAGCGGAACAGGATTTAATGTGTGCGCAAGATGTTCTGCGTGTGTTTCACACAGGCCTCGGTTTATAGTCTCATCCGATTTTTGGGGAGAGTGGAGTCTGCACTGATGTTTAACTCCAGAGAGGAAAATATCCCCTTGAACGGGAATTGAACCCGGGTCGTCAGATTGCGAGCGCAATGTTCTAACCACTAGGCTATCCCGTCCTTCCTGTATGAACCTCCTAATCACGAGAGATGGTGGAAAATTTCGATACAAAAAATATTTCCCAGAATTTGACAATAGCCCTCCCCCCATCCCATCTCCATCCCACCTTCCCCCATTTCCCCTCCCCCCATCCCCACCCCCCTCCCCCACCCCACCCCCATTCCCCATCCCCCCTTCCCCTCCCCCCTCCCCACATCCTCCCCCGTCTGGTTGGTTCATTTTTTGTTTCTGTGGTCGGCAGCACGAATTTAAAAATAGAAAGAGGAAGTGTGTGTGTGTGTTGTGTGTGCGTGCGTGCGTGCGTGCGTGTGTGTGTGTGTGATGTGCTGTGTGTGTGTGTGATGTGTGTGTGTCGTGTGCTCCGTGCCGCCGTGGTTGCTCACGCTGCCGTGCGTGCGTGTGCTGTCCCTGCGATCGTCCGTTGTGTGGTTTTTTTGTTTCTGTGGTCGGCGCCGTTTATGAAAGGGAGTGTGTGTGTGTGTGTGTGTGTGTGCTGTGCGTGGTGTGTGTGTGTGTGTGTGTGTGTGTGTGTGTGTGTTGTGTGCTGTGTGTGTGGTGTTGTGGTGCGTTGTGGTGTGTGTGTGTGTGTTGTGGTGTGTGTTGCGTGTGTGTGTTGTGGGTGTGGTGTGTGTGTGTGGGTGTGGTGTGTGTATGTGTGTGTGGTGTGTGTGTGTGTTGTGTGTGTGTGTGTGTGTGTGTGTGTGTGCGTGTGCGCACGCGCGCGCGTGTGTGTGTGTGAGGTGTGTTTGTGTGTGTGTGTGTGAGTGCGCCTATGCATCGTGTGTGTGTGTGTATGTGAGTGCGTCCATACAATGTATGTGTGTGTGTACGCACGCACGCACGCACGCTCGTAAACGCGTGCAGCGCACAAGGAGATAAAAATAATGTTTTGAGAGAACCAGGAAGAGAAATTATCAGAAGAGAAAAAATTCCCCTTCTCCTTCATCTTCTTCTTCTTTGATTAGTTCATGACGTTTAGTCAAGAAGGATATTGCACAGTTTCTTTCTTTTTGTCTTTCTTTCTTTCTTTTTTCTTCATGTTTTCCTCTATCCTTTCTTTCTTTTCTTTTCTTTTCTTTTCTTTAAGGCCTACCCCCAACTATTTTGTTTGTGTGAAAAATCCCTGGACCCCATTTCCGGTATTACCTCCTTACTCTCCCCTCCCCCTCTACCCCCCCCCTTCCCCCCCCTCCAACATACACGCTTATCTAACAGTCGCCTACTTTATTATTATTATTATTATTATTTTTTTTTTTTTTTTTTTTAGAATCTTGGACATACTTTTGTCACGTTCCTCGACTACAGTTCCGTGATTTATCAATGGTTGGTGAGATTTTTTGTTGTTGTTGCGCGTATGACTGTTCCTTCCCCTCCTCCCTCCTCCTCTCCCCCCCCCCCCCTTCCCCCACTACCCCATCCCTCCCCCCTCACCATTAAGGTAGCTGCATTCCGACTTCAGGGACACACAGTTGGGAATGGAACCTACCCAGTGTGTGTGTGTGTGTGTGTGTGTGTGTGTGTGTGTGTGTGTGTGTGTGTGTGTGTGTGTGAGTGAGTGTGTTGTGTGTGTGTGTGTGTGTGCGCGCGTGCGCGCGTGCGTGTGCGTGTGCGTGCGTGGGTGGGTGTGCGTGCGTGTGGTGTTGTGTGTGTGTGTGTGTGTGTGTGTGTGTGTGTGTGTGTGTGTGTGTGTGTGTGTGTGTGTGTGTGTGTGTGTGTGTGTGTGTGTGTGGCCAGGACAGTCTCAGACAGGAGAGTACCTCCCTGCTCTTTCCGATTTTCACCACCCAAAAAAAAACCTGTCGTGGTGGGGTTCTTTCGACGTGTACCACGGGTTAGGCAGTAAGCACGTAAGGTCCGAGTGGTCTTCATTAAGTGTCTCTCTCTTCCCACAGACTTGGGACATTCAGTTCCATTCTCCCCCAGCCCTGTCAAACTGGGAAGACAAAGGGGGCAAGGCTGGGTGTGGGATTCGAACTCAGAACCTCACGGGTTTACTTGTTAGGAAGGTGAATGTCTAAAATGTCCTGCGGCCTTCGTCTTTTTTTAAAAGAAAAATTCTTGGACTTGATACAGGTATTGAGAGAAACCGCGACTGAGGGAAGGGGGAGGGGTTGGGATGGGGTGGGTGGGAGGGGTGGGAGAGAGAGAGAGAGAGAGAGAGAGAGAGAGAGAGAGAGAGAGAGAGAGAGAGAGAGAGAGAGAGACAGACAGACAGACAGACAGACAGACAGACAGACAGACAGACAGACAGACAGGCAGAGACAGACAAGGAGAGACAGAGAGTGACAGAGACAGAGGCAGAGAGAGTGAGAGACTGATTGATTGATTGCTTCAATTTTATTTTCAGAAGGTGAAGGAATAAGCATGACAATTGAGAGAGAGAGAGTGAGAGAGAGAGAGAGAGAGACCGACAGACAGACAGACAGACAGACAGACAGACAGACAGGAGGAGACACAGAGTGACAGAGACAAAAAGAAACAGGGGAGAGAGAGAGAGGGGGATTATATATATATATATATATATATATATATATATATAGAGAGAGAGAGAGAGAGAGAGAGAGAGAGAGAGAGAGAGAGAGACAGACAGACAGACAGACAGACAGACAGACAGACAGGAGGAGACACAGAGTGACAGAGACAAAAAGAAACAGGGGGGAGAGAGAGGGGGATATATATATATATATATATATATATATATATATATATATATATATATATATATATATATATATAAAATATATATATATATACATATAAACAAATTATTGTAGTAGACAAACTGCTACTGTAGCGGCTACATCTAGATCTTGCTTAAAATAATGTCTGATGCGGAGAACTTGTTCTTGCACAAGACAGTGTAGTTGAACAGCCTGATGCAGCAAAAAACAAAACAAACAAAAACTCAACCAACCAAACAAAAATCAAAACAAAAAACCCAACCACCAAAAACAGACACCTTTCCATCTATCTTCTCTTCTCTTTCTCTTTCCGCCTTGTTGTCTTTCTTTTTTCTTATTCTCCCTTCCTGTCTTTTACGATTCTTCTTTTCTTCCTTTCTTTCCTCTTTTGTTTAATATCTGACTGATTGATTGTGTTTTTTCACTTAAACAAGGGCACTTTTTATTTTTTGAATAGTCTAAAACAAAAACCAACCAAAAAACAACTTCCATTAACAAGTAAAACAAAATCAAAACAAAACAACAAGAAAATCTGACTGATTTGCGGAGCATACATACATGTATACATGTAGATGTATGTATGTATGTATGTATGTATGTATGTATGTATGTATGTATGTATGTATGTATGTATGTATGTATGTATGTATGTATGTATGTATGTATGTATGTATGTATGTATGTATGTATGTATGTATGTATGTATGTATGTATGTTATGTATGTGTGTGTGTGTGTGTGTGTGTGTGTGTGTGTTGTGTGTGTGTGTGTGTGTGTATGTGTGTATGTATGTGTGTATGTGTGTATGTAAAGTATGTATGTATGTATGTATGTATGTATGTTATGTATGTATGTATGTATGTAGGTAGGTAGGTAGGTAGGTAGGTAGGTAGGTAGGTATGTATGTATGTATGTATGTATGTATGTATGTATGTATGTATGTATGTATGTATGTATGTATGTATGTATTTATCGGGACGGGATAGCTCAGTGGTCAGAGCACTCGCTTTTCCCCCATCTAAGGTTAAGCAGCATCGAGCGTGGTTACCACTTGGATAGGTGACTGCGCGCCTTGGCTTCAGTACAGTCCCCCAGTTCACCCAGCTGTAAATGGGTACCTGCCCTCTTTAGGGTCAGGGAAGGTAAAGCAGCGAGGGAGAGGAGATGGGCGCCGCCCTCAATATGCTGGCCCTAGAGAAGTGAGGTCTCTGACGCCTCGCTCCCCTACGACCTTATTGGTTATGGGACACCTTTACCTTTATGTATGTTTGTATGCACGTACGTACGTGTGTATGTATGTATGTATGTATGTATGTATGTATGTATGTATGTATGTATGTATGTATGTATGTATGTATGTATGTATGTATGTATGTATGTATGTTGATGTATGTATGTGTGTGTGTGTGTGGTGTGTGTGTGTGTGTGTGTGTGTGTGTGTGTGTGTGTGTGTGTGTGTGTGTGTGTGTGTGTGTTGTGTGTGTGTTGTGTGTTGTTGTGTGGTGTTGTGTGTATGTATGTATGTATGTATGTATGTGTGTATGTATGTATGTGTATGGTATGTATGTATGTATGTATGTATGTATGTATGTATGTATGTATGTATGTATGTATGTATGTATGATATATGTATGTGCATGTGGTTTTGTATGTGTTATGTATGTTGTTTTGTATGTATGTATTTTTTGTTGTATGTATGTTATGTATGGCTGTATGTATGCTTGTACACAAACAAACTGAACATATCAATGTAAAAAGTAGGCCATTTCGTTGGTTTTTCTGTCTGTGTCTTTTTTTCAGCATCTGTCTTTCTTTCAGTCTGTGTTTTCTTTCTTCTTTCCCGTCTTTCGTATTTTGTTACATGTCTGACTGGCTTGCATGGCATGCTTTTGCAAAACAAACCGAATAGCTGGGATACAAGAACAGGCCCTTTTCCTTCCCTCTCTTTCTGTCTGTCTGCCTGTCTCTCTTTCTGTCTGTCTGTCTCTCTTTGTGTCTGCTTGGGGTATGCCTGTCTTTCTGTTTGTTTGTCTTCTTTCTTTTCTTTCCTTCCGTCTTTTTTTTGCTGTATGCCCTTCTTTCTTTTTGTCTGTTTGTCTTTTTCTTCTGTCTTTTTCCTGTAATTATTCTCGCTAATTTTCTTTTCGTTCTTTTTTTCTTTTCCTCCTTTCTGTCTTCTTTCTTTTGCAAGTTCCTTCTGGTTTTTATTCTTTTCCTTTCTTTCTCTCCTTTTCCCCCTTTTCTTCCATTCTTTATTTTATCTTTTTCCTTCCTTTCTTTCAATCTGTTGGTTTTTTTTTTCTTTTAAGTTTGCAAGCAATAATGATTATTGCCATCATCTATGTCGCCGGCCATGCGCCAACGCACTATTCCGTTCAATCCAAACAACTCCAGTGTCCCAATGATGGACAATAGTGCTGACCAAAAGGACAAACAAAAAAACAAAAAACCCCAAACTAAAACAATCGATAAGAAAAAGAAGGGTGCAGAAAATCGATTATTTATTCATTTTACTTTTTATCATATTATTTTATTCGAGGATAATGGAATAAGCACTCATGTGCTTTTTTTTTTTTTACATCTAGTCTCCGTGTGTATGCAGTTTTGTACATTTTGTCATCCGTTCCCACCGGCACACAATGGCCTACTCTTCCGAAAAGCGGAACGGGTTTTAACGTGTGTGAAAGATATTCTGCATGCGTTCGCACACAGGACCTCGGTTTATAGTCTCATCCGAAGGACTTTTATGGGGAGTGGAGTCGGCACTGATGTTAACTGCAAAGGAAAAATCCTCTTGAACGAGATTCCAACCCGGGTCAGCAGATCATAAGCGCAATGCGCATCATTCTAACCACCAGGCTATCCCGTCCCCATGAAGATGAAGAACGATGATGATGATGATGATGATGATGATGATGATGATGATGATGATGATAAAGGAAGAGAGGGGTTGTATGAAGAGAGAAGAAGGAGGAGGAGGAGGAGGCACGCGAGAGGGATTAAACAAAAATGAAAAAGGGAGAAAAAAGAAAGAAAGAAAGACAGACAGACAGACAGACAGACAGACAGAAATGAATGAATGAATGAATGAACTAATAAAGGAAGGAAGAAAGGTAGGAAGGAAGGAAGGAAGGAAGGAAGGAAGGAAGGAAGGAAGGAAGAGAAGAAGAAGAAGAAGAAGAAGAAGAAGAAGAAGAAGAAGAAGAAGAAGAAGAAGAAGAAGAAGAAGAAGAATTGCGAAGAAGAATTGCAAAGAAGAAGACGAAGAATTGCGAAGAAGAAGAAGAATTGCGAAGAAGAAGAAGAAAAGCAAGAATTGCGAAGAAGAAGAAGAAGAATTGCGAAGAAGAAGAAGAAGAATTGCAACGAAGAAGAAGAATTGCGAAGAATGGAAGAAGAAGAAGAAGAAGAAGAAGAAGAAGAAGAAGAAGAGAGAAGAAGAAGAATTGCAAATAAGAATTGCGAAAAAGAAGAAGAAGAAAAGCAAGAACACGAAGAAGAACAAGACGAAGAACAAGAAGAACAAGGATATATACTCAACAACAAAAAACATCAGAAGAAGAGTATTACTTTGTTAAACATCGTTTATTGTTGTCACTTATATAATCATTCCTGTAAAGTCTCTGATCTCGTGCAGCAGCCCTGACATTCAAAAATGAACTGTGACTCAGAAGATTCAGTTTTGGCACAACACACACACACACACACAGCACACACACACAAACACAGCACACAAAACACACACAACACACACAAACAAACACACACACACGAACACACACACACCACACGCATACACACACACACACATACACCACACATACACACACACACACAACACACACACATACACAAACACCACACATACACACACACACACGCACAAACACACACACACAAACACTCACACACACACGCACAAACACACACACACACACAAACACTCACACACACTCACACACAAACACACAAACAAACACATACACACAACACACACACACGTACACACACACACATACATACAAACACACACAAACACAACACACACACACACACAAACAAACACACACAGACACACAACACACACACACACACACACACAAACACACACAAACAAACACATACACACATACACCACACACACAAACACAAACACACAATATCCACAGACTTCAAAAACTCACATGTATAGATACCAAAACAAAACAAAAATGCTGTTCATCCGACTAACATAACTATCATGGGTATAAAAAATATCTTATTATGAGATATATAGTACTTTGTAAGAAGAAGGTGGATATATTAGCTCATTATCTTTGGTCACCTAATGTGTAACGAATGTGGGCCAAAGTTTGAAGCAACAGAGAACAGGGGAAAAATATTTATTAAAAAAACCCCACCCAAACAACCAAAGACAGAAAAGAAAACAACCATCACCCCGCCCCCCCCCCCTCCCCCCCCTTATGATTTTCATTTCACGCTGTTTATAGCCCTATCAACCACGAAGACCACATTCAACAGGGTTGACTGTCAACTCATTCAATTTCTAAAAGTAAATAAGATAAAATACAATAAAAATCCATGCCACGAGGTTCATGTTCAAAACCCCAACACACACAAATACTCTCGAATGTCTAAAACTATGAACATGAAAAAAAAGGACCCCCAAAAAAACCCCACCCCACCAACAAATAATGAAAACACGCACGCACGCACGCACACACGCACGCATGCACGCACGTACGCACACACACCACACACATCAAAGGACAGATCATCTTGACTATTCCACTTATTTAAAACTGCAAAACGAAACCAGACCTTGCTAAGAACACCAGCCATTATTCCTCTTAAAGAGTCTGTTATCCCCATATTACCAACACACACACACACACACACACACCGCATGCACACACACACACACACAAGCATGAAAAAAGATAAAACTTCAAAATAATAACAACACCACCACCAACAACAAACAAACAAACCACCCAACCACAAAAGCCGAACACAACGCTAGGCAAATAACACTGTAGAACTGGACATCCTAGGCTCACCCTAGAGTTGACAATGTCCCCCA
>CM054138.1:2303571-2321071 GCA_028751875.1 Rapana venosa | reverse complement strand
GCAATCATGTGCTTCTCTTCACATCAAGTTCCCGTGTGTATGCGATTTTGTACATTTTTGTGATCTGTTCCCACGGGCACACAATGGCCTACTCTTACAAAAAGTGGAACAGGATTAAATGTGTGTGCAAGATGTTCTATGTGTGTGTGTGTGTGTGTGTGTGTGTGTGTGTGTGTGTGAGAGAGAGTGAGAGAGAGAGAGAGAGAGAGACAGAGACAGAGACAGAGATATAGAGAGGGACAGACACCCAGACAGACAGATAGACAGACAGACAGACAGTGCTGTGTATGTGTAAGTGCACACACATATACATGCAAAAGAGAAAGCAGGGGCACGGGAATGAGACAGACAGACAAGCAGACAGACAGACAGACAGTCAGTCAGACAGACAGACAGACAGACAGACAGTCAGACAGACAGACAGACAGACAGACGCACAGAGATAGAGACTCTCAAACTATACAGTTCAGCATTCGCACAGACAGATTCATCAACAATCTCCCAAAAGAAAGGGGAAAAAAATCAATGTTCACGTACGAAAATAGTTTCAGCATAGGTCAGTTCTATTTCCATCCTTTTTGCAGAAATGACATTCCAAGATCTATAGATAGACTTTCAACACAAAAAAGGAGACAAAGTGACATAGGACAGGAGACAACGTCACTGTGCTAGATAGAATCCTGAATGATATACACACGATAGTTAACACCTACATCTTGGAAACAGAGTGCATCATAACATACTGAATGACTAAACAACAATCATTTCCATCAATCTATCTATCTACAGTGGGGGAGGAGGGGGGGGATGGGGTGTTGTGGGAGGGAGGGGGGGGGGGGGTGTCTTCATATTCTACAATCTACCATTGATATGTAATAATACAACACCACCACATAGAGATTTTTTTATTTTTGGTTAAAAAGTATGGTAATAAATGAACACCGTTAGAAGTACTATTGACTGTACATTACACACATCGTATCTGAATTATGGTACAATATCACATCGGTTTGACAAAATCTTTCAGGTAGAAATTTTACCACCACAACAGCCAAAAAATGAAATGAAATAGAACAATAAAATAAGATGAAATAAAGATAAAAATGGAAAATTATTTTTAAAAAAGAAAAAAGAAACAGGGTAAAGTGAACAACAATGCCATAGTAGTTAAAAGTTTCTGTTCTTCTCCTCACCTTGGCTTGTTGTTTAAAACACACACACACACACACACAACACATACACACACACACACACACACACACACACACACACACACACATATACACACACACACACACACACATTTTTTTTTTTTTTAAAAAGACAAGCAAAATGAATAAACAAGAAGAAGAAGAAAAAAAATCCAAACAACCCCACAACCAGTTTCGTCACAACACTCTTATCACAGATGAAACAGAAACCATCCAAATTGTTCCTGGAAATTATATGACCAAACTGAAGGTAAAACATGATACAAGGTGAAACAGAAACCATCAAAACTTCTTCTTCTTCCTTTTTTGTCATGTTTCTCCCAGGAGAGGTTTGACATTGATGAGCCTTCTCCATCTCTCTCTGTTTTGAGCTTCCTCCTTATTTATGCCCCTTTCTCTAAGATCATCGGCAACACAGACAGCCCAGGTTTTGCTAGGTCTTCCCTTTGGTCTCTTTCCATCCACTACGAAGTTCATTGCTCTGTTTATGATGTGGTGGTCTGCTTTCCGTTGAACATGCCCAAACCAGTGCAGTCTATTGGTACTAGCTACAGACTTCAGATCATCAACTTTGTACATTCTCCATAGTTCTTCATTTGTGACCCCTGTCTTCCCATTTGATCTTTGTCATGTAGCGAAGCATTCGGTTTTCACAGTTCTTCAACAAACGTTGGACTGTTTTTGTGAAAACCCACGTCTCCAAGCCATACAGGAGAACAGGTCTGATGCAGGCCTTATATATCAGACAGCGTCTCTCCAGTGGGATTTTCTAATTTCCGAGCAGACTTGCCAATTTTTTCCATTTCTTCCAAGCACTCGCAATCCTGGTTCTGACAGCTAACTCAGATTTTGCTTCACAGCTCATCATCTCTCCCAGGTAGCAGAATTCGTCTACCACCAAACCATTAAAACTGTTCTTAGAAATTACCAAATTGAAGGTAAATCATAAGATAAGGTCAAAAAAATGAAACCATCCAATTTGTTCCTGGCAATTAAATTACCATATTGAAGATAAATTGTAAGATGATGTGAAACAGAAACCATCAAAACTGTTCCTGGAAATTACTGAATTAAAACATAAGATTCAGTGAAACAGAAACCATCAAAATGGTTTCAAAAGAAAATATATGACCAAATTAAAGGTAAAACATGATATAAGGTGAAACAGAAACCATCAAAACTGTTTCTGGAAATTACCAAATTGATGGTAAAACATAAGATAAGGTGATAAAAGAAACCATCCAATTTGTTCCTGGAAATTACCAAATTAAAACATAAGATACAGTAAAACAGAAACCATCCAAATTGTTCCTGGAAATTACCATATTAAGAATTAAACATAAATTACGGTGAAACAGAAACCATCCAAACTGTTCCTAGAAATGACCCTACTTAAAGTAAAACAGGAGATAAGGTGAAACAGAAACCATCACAATACTTCCTAAAAATTACATTTTTATCTAAAGGTAAACCATAAGGTACAGCGAAACGGAAACTATCCATATTGTTCCTGGAAAATACCAAACTGAAGATAAAACATACTTCTTTTGGTAAAATCGTACTCCATGTCTAATTATTACCGACAAGAATGTGTTCATGCTTCACGGTTGTGAACACACCACTGCTTCACAACATCCAAATAATAAAAAAAGAGAATAATAATAATGAAAAAAAAAAGACTCTACAACTAATTTATTGCAGGATACAACATCGCTTCATATGTTTAGCTAACTTGGATTCCTTCCTTCCTTCCTTCCCTCCAGCTGGGAAAGTGATGTTGTCATAAAATATCAAACGATGCTGTTACCAGAGGTATGATGATTATATTCTCTCTTTTATCATTATGGTATATATAATACATGTATACACAAACATGTTCCTATCTTCTTATAGTTTCACCGTAGGCAAAATCAATGCACACACACACACACACACACACACACACACACAGCACACACACACAACACACACACAAAACCATACACATACATATGAAAGAATGCGCACATTGTACACTTGCACAAACACCCTCCACCTAGACACACACAAATGTGCATGCACATGAGCGAGCACACACACACACATGCATGCACAAACATGCACACACATATGTACGCACATGCGCACACACACATGCGCAAACACACACACACACACTAACACACACACATGCGTGCACATACACACACACATGCGTGCACGCACACACACTCTCTCTATCCCTACATCTTCCCCCTCCCCTCCCACACACACAAATAAGAACACACAGAACAAAACACATTCACGACAGACCACTACATATCCATTCAGGACCTTTATATAAGACATGCCATTTTGTTTAAATTACAAAGTTCATATTAATAATGCTAATAATACACAGAATAACAATTATAACCATCAACAGTGCTCACAATATCCTCAGTTATGATATGACAGCTGCACTTTGGGTATATCATTACATAATTAATGCACAGGCAAAGAGTATTGTATAATCATATCATATGATCATGCAATAGAATACCACAAAGACAAAAACATGACATCAGATACATGTATTCATTAACATGAGTAAAAAATATGAAGTCATTCTAACCACTACTGTGCCAGTCATAATAATAATAATAATAATAAAAAAAAAGGAAGATTCTCACCAGTTGATGTTTTTTGGCCTTCAGAATTTTTAACGTATTTCTGGATTCTCCACATGTATGTATACAGTGTTCTTTTTCAGTTGATATTTTGGAAATATCTTTAACACCAGGAGGTTTTAATATCATACCCAGCATTGACAGACACTGTAGCAGAGGGGTTAGACTGTTTGACTTCAATCCCACGGGTCCATGAAATCATGGGTTTGAATCTCAGCAGCGTCGGGTGGGGATTCCCAGGTCAACTTTGGTGCAGACCTGCTAGTGCCTTAATTCCCTTTATGTGTATGTGTGTGTGTATATATTCTATATATATATTATATTAAAAATATATATATATATATATAATATATATATATATATATATTATGAACACACAGGACATACATATATATGCATATGCAGAAGATCAAATATGCATGTTAAAGATCCTGTACTTCATGTCAGCGTTCAAGTGGGTTATGGAAACACAAACATACCCAGCATACATAACCCAAAGTTGGAATGCGGCTGGCTACCTTTATGGTGGGCAAAACCCGGTCCCAAATACAATATCTCACCATTGGTGAACGTTGGAACTCCAGCGGAGAAACATTTCAAATTAAAAAAATCCAGCATTAACCACACATACATGTATATGTACATCATCACCTTTTTTTTTGTGGGGGGGGGGTTGGGGGGGAGGGGAAGAAGTGCCTTCTTAGTGGGCTATCACTATCTCTCTCTCTTCTGCTTCTTTCTGTGTGTCTCAAATCGTTGAGGGTGGGGGGGGGGGAGGGGGGAGGGGTAGGAGAGTGGGGTAAGGGGTTGGGAAAGGGAATGGGAGAATATGGGGGAGGGGTGATGGAAAGTGGAGGTTGAGGGTATTCGGTGGGGGGGGGGGGGGAGGGATGGGGAGGAGTGGAGGGGAGGGGGGTATTACAGGGAATTAGGGGTAAGGGATGGAGAAGGAATGAGGAGATGGGCGGGTGAATGTTGGGGGGGGGGGGGGGGGGGGAGGATGGGGATATGGAAGGATGGAAGGGATGGATGGGGGGGGGGGGGGGGGGGGTATGAGGGGATAGGAGGTGGAAGTGTGAGGGTGGAGCCAGGTTATCAAGAAATTGTATAAGTAACTAACTATCCTGAAGACTTTTTTTCCTGGGGGCGCTATGGGGGGATGGGCCTCTCAGAAAGTCAGAGCAAGTGTGCAGACAAACACCTTTGTGGTGAGAAACTTCATAATATTATATATATATATATATATATATATATATATATATATATATGCATATATACACACATACACACACACCTTTGTGGTGAGAAACTATATATATATATGGTCTGAGCACTCGCTTTCCCCTACCCAAGGTTAAACAGCATCGAGCGTGGTAACGACTTGGAGGGTGATTGTTTGCGCACCTTGGCTTCAGTACAGTCCCCCAGTTCACCCAGCTATAAATATGGGTACTTGCCTCTTTAAGGTCATGGGAAGGTAAAGCAGCGATCATTTTCTCCAGCCTTTTACTGTAGTTTTAGTTTAACCACATGCTCATGCTTTCATTCTTCCTCAGGGACAGCAAGACTTTTGCCACAAAAATGCTCTGAAAATCAGCTCATGACTGTATACATGCATCTTCAGTAAAATGAGTTCATTAAATAGGCTTTAAAACAAACCTCTATTCACCTGAATTCAAGTCGCAATATCAAGTCTAAATGCACTCCAAAAATCTTTTCCAATGTTGGATGATATCATATTCAATATTAAATACAGCAGGGATCAAGCAAATTTATGAATACACAGATCTTCAGCCATTTTTTGGGGATGTGGTGGTGGTGGTGGTGGTGGTGGTGGTGCCAGTGGTGATGGTGGTGGTAGTGGTGAGACTAACTTGAATTTGTACTTTTAAACACACCTACACATATGCACCCACCCACGCACACATGCACGCACGCACGCATGCACACACACACAGTGCCACACGCACACACAAAAAAGATCATTTTTCTGTAAGATTCGGGTCGTATGTGGATTACTATAGTTATCACTTTATGAATATCAGATTTTCTTATACATGTATTATATATATACTCATTAAAAATTCAGATTATAAATATTACCATTAAAAATTCTGATAAAATTATACTGGACCTGATTTACGTGATAATTGTTCGAGGTATCATATATTGATAGTATAATTCAAAATAATTCAATGAAATAAGTACAGGGGGTCTAAATCTTCCTCCTCCCCCCAACACACTCATATAATGGGCATGCATGTGTGTGCATCGCGCACACACATACACACACACACACACACAAACACACACACATGACACCACGCCACAACACAATACAACACACACACACACACACTCAAAATGTCCTTCTTCTTCAAGAGTACATAATTTAAAAAAACATAATTTAAAAAAACTGAGCATGCTGGACCATTGTATTGTAAGTAAATTCCTGTTTTTAAAAACAACAACCCAAAAACCTTGGCACACACATGATTATTCTTATGACAGATAAAAACCGCCAACACCACAACTTCAATAAAAGTGGGTTCATAAAAAACATGACCTCAGGTTAGAATATTTAAGCAAGGTACCCAGATCTTCACTGTTTCAGGTAAAACACATGTCTGGGCATATTATCTGCATACACCCATGTATGTGCAGCTGAATGCATACATGAATGCCCACACATGTACACACACACACACACACACACACACATACACACACGCACGCAAACACGCACACACACACTATGTGTGTGCATGCATGTGTGAAAGAGAAAGAGAGTGTGTGTGTGTTCAATTTCATTTCACATCTCATCACAGACTGTGAAGAGATATAAAATGAAACTGAATGTGTTGTACACTCTATCTCTCTCTGCAAGTCTCTCTCTTGACATATCCACCCCCCACCCCCTCCACTCCACCTCTTTCTTTCTCCCTCCCCTCTCTCTACACACACACACACACACAACACACTCACACACATTCAAACCCCTACTCCCCCCCCCTCCCAACACACACAAACAACAGCCTCTCTCTCTCTCTCATTCTCACTTTCTCTACCCCCCTGTCTCTCTCTCTCACACACGCGGTTCATTTCTGTCTTTTTCATCTCACACTCTTTGTGTTCTACTTCTACATGCCAGACACATGAAATGATGTATGGAGGACGTGCCAAAGACTAGGAGTCCTTCCTTCCATCTTCCTTGTCACTAGCGTTGTCGCATCAGCATCATCACTGAAGAACACAAGCTGCTGATGCTGACCCATCGTTGCCTGCTGCTTTGGCGAAACAGATTGCCTGCATCCAACAGTTTTGGCTGAGTTCATTTTCAGCGTGAATGTAATATGTCCGTCCGTTTTCTTTGCTCTTGATCCGGAATGCGTATGGCTTCTTGTCTATGCTGCTCTCAGAAATCTCTGCGTTGGTCAGGGGAATTCTTTTGGGGTCTCCCTGAAACATATTAAAAGCAGGTGATAGAAGGAAAATGTTGAAACATTGCACGGTAACACACATATGTGATGCTCCATCACATAATGAGTCACTGGTTTTTGTGTGTATGTGTGTGAGGAGGGGGGATGGGGGGAGCAGTTAGTGTGTCTTTTTTAAAATTTTGTTTTGTCTTCTTTGTTTGTTTTGGTTCGGATTTTCTTTGTTGCTTGTCTGTTTGTATTATGGTGGATATGTTTTCAAGATTTAAAAAAATTATTTGAATTGTATGGTTTAATATTGTTCAGGGTTTTTGGTTTTGTTTTTAATTCCATGTATGCATATATTATTGTCTTCTCTTGTTTGATTTGTATGGTTTATCATTGATTAGGTGTTTTTTTTATTCTATGTCTGCATATATATTATCTTTTTTATCTCTCTTTTTTTTTCTTTAGATAGATGGCTTGATGAAAAAAAGCAAATGCACTGCTTATTCAATGTACCATCTGAAAATAAAAGTTTGACTTTGACTTTGACACTGTATCAGAGACCATTTTCCATTGTTGACATGTTATTAATCTGCAATGAAAAAGCTATTCAATACACAAACCAGAGTGAAAATCAGACAATTCTATGAAGAGTTAACATAGTGCAAACTGAAAGGAGAGACTGCAGAAAGTGACTAACTGAAAAATTGACAAGTTTCACACCGTAACAGATGGTCAGAATGAGGGCTTGGGTGTTTTTTTAATGTGTTTTTAAAGCAAAAGGAAGCAAAATTATGCGTTGATATTTCAGTACAAAAGGTAAAAGAATGGCTATACTTTTATAGTTTATTAATTTAATCAATCCAAAAAGTGGGTCAGGTGCGAAACGACTCATTTTGTGAAGAAGCGTCCCATATGTGCATGCATATTTATATAAATACATATGCATGCCATCTAATATTACTTATAGTAAACAGACGTTAAATACAAGAGCAAACAAACACATGCATGCACAGTCTTATACACACAGACATGCTAGCAGACATGCATGCGTGTGCACACACACATGTATCTCCCAGGTCAACTTCAACTGCAGACCTACCAGTGCCTTGATTCCCTTCATGTATAAATTACACATAGTGACATACACAAAATCAAATATGCACACGGAGATCCAATAATTCATGTCATTATTTGGAATATAAAAATTAAAATACATCATGTTCAATGTATTACAGTACACACTCAAGCACAAAATTGGAAGACAAATACAGCCACACATTGACAAAGTGACATTGACTTGACATACAGGACTTCACATGTGTACACAGACTCTCACCATTAGTGAACCTCAGAGCTCTAGCCAAGGAATAAAAACAAAAACACACACACACACACACACACAACACACACACTCACAGAGACACAGAATGAAACAGTGAACACACAACACCTGTGCACATGTACACACACACACACACACACCACACACACACACACACACACAGATACATACTATGTTAGTAGGTACATGTATACAAATGCTCAGTCAAGTCAATGCATAATAATAATAATAATAATAATATATGGAATTTGTATAGCGCTGAATCTTGTAAAAAAACAAACAAACCGAAGCGCTTGCACTCAATCATTTACAGGCATGCAACTCTCCTTAAACATAATGAACAACAGATTTCAAATCCATGCACTTACACTACACATACACTTACACTAGTTACACTACAGACTACTGAGACTAGCACTCATATTTAAATTACTTGTAATGCAATTTAGACTGACCTTCCACTAGCTTCAGTCAAAGATTGGTGATGCAACAGATAAGCTAAAGTACCATCAAGTTACAATTGTTACACCTTACATGAATCAGACCATTGGATAACTGATAACCATTATTGCATTAATTACCAAGTTGTCTCAAAGTATCCTATAACCTGTTGTAGTACTATACTAGTGAAAATTACTTTTCTAATAATTTTCATCTAATTTTTCCTCTGTTCAAAGGATCTTCTGTAAGTATTTTAGTTTTATGACAAATTTTGCTTTTGTTTTAATTTGTAATTTTATCCTAAGATAATAATTAAAAGAGAAAAATAGCATCTTGCCATTGTAAAACTCCTTTAAATCTAGTTCTTGTAATGTATTAGAAAGCAGAATATTGTACTTGAAGGCTTCACATTAAAAGTTTCATATTATCATAAACATTTTTATGGACTGTAAATTCTGTATGGTATGGTACCCACAGTGGGATTTATAACACAATAAATCTGCAGTTGTCTCCAGCTGAAACAGCCTTTTAGTTTTATTGGCTTTGAAATCCACTATTCTCAACATAGTAAATCTTGCATATTTTAATCTCTGCCCACTATATGAAATTTATATGGGATAAACATTTTGTTGTTTCTCAGAATAAAAAGAAACCTGGCTACAGAAAAACCCCAACAAACTTCTCTTAGCTCCCCATCATATAGGAATGGCACATTTATTTACTGAACATATAGGGCATACATATAATATACATATTATATAGATATATATATGCCTGTCTTTAATTTTGTATTAAACTTGTGTTCAATTCTTACTCCTTGGAATGGCTAGGACATTCAAAGATCTAGTGCTACTTGGGGGTTTTGTTTGTTTTTTCAATCTGAAATGCTCAGTTTTCCTTACCACATTCTACTTGTGCAATCAGCATATTATAAGCTTGTCTACATGTTTTGTGTGTGTGTGTGTGTGGGGGGGGGGGGGGGGGGGGGGGAACTGAGAGAGAGAGAGAGAGAGAGAGAGAGAGCGGGCTGCTCGTCAGCAACAAATCGTCACATCTAATGATCTATTCCAAACCCCATGAATAATCTAAGAGTATCAAATATACAGTTGCTCATGATTTTTTATCACCATGCAGTGAAACATGTGGTGAGGGGATCGATCACAGGCGAAAAAGGCTTTGCTTGCTGGGTGGGTCAAACAACAGCTTCTCTGATTGTCAGCAGAGCTAGATAATAATAGATCAACCTAAATCAGATCCTTACCTCTGGCGTACTGTAGTAAAGAAGGTCACAGTTTTTCAGCACAAAATACACACGCTTCCATTTTCTACTGAGCCGTGCCCTCTTCATTAAATATCCCTTTATTTCGTTGGGTTCAATTTCGCTGCCAGCATGACTGTCAGAACGATTAGACAAACTGTTTGTATGGCTGCCCGAGACAGAATCCGAGCAGGAAGCCATGTTGTCTGCTATGACGCACCTGTCAACATTGCCGACAAGGGAAACGCTATTTGTCGTCAATTACATCCTGATTGACTTATAGAAACAAGTATATCTCAAAATAAGGCAGCTAACTGATAAAACGTATTGAGACTATAAAAAGTGTCGGAGAATTTGGAATGCACTGTAACAGTTATTTTACGACATAACGTCAAGCTCCCCCCTCCACAAAATCTCAGAAGAAGCAGAAAATCACCTGTGTGTGTGTGTGTGAGCGCGCGTCTGGGGTTTGGCGACTTGGGCGACAACCCCCATGGCTAAACAGTGGCTGTGAAAGTCGCTACTTCTACCATTGACGTAATTACACCGCTCGTCCATGTCGCCAGCGGACGCACTCTAAACTCCGAGGCAATCAAGAGTTTGCTCGATCGGCAGATGCCAGCGGCAGTTGTGTTGGGGCTGCGTTGGGTTCAAGACAGCAGACGGCACATTCGCTGTGACGGATCAGGCAAGCTGAGAAGCTGTCACATTAGTCACAGAACCACAGAGTTCTTGGCTTGAGAGTTAGGCGCCACCGCCCGACATTTCATAGTGGTGTCTTGCCCAAGTCAGTGGTGTGCCACACACACATACATACACACAGCTATAGACTACAAGAACAACACGCATACATGTGGGAAGATGTCGGAAGACGTAGCCAAAGGAAGATGTGTTTTCTGGATGCAGATTGGATTTATGCGAGAGCAGGCAGTGGTGGATTCGGACATGACACTTCCAGCCCTCAAGGAAATGGCTTGCCAGTTCGTTGACAGAAAGGTAAGCCTGTGACAGCTTGTGTTTTCTAGTGTGCCTGCATGACAATTGACACACACTTATTATTACTTCTTTTTTTCTTTTTCTTTTTTATAAAATCAGAGGGTTGATAGATTATGGAATAAACACAACAAACCATGCTTATGACCCTTCCATAACGAAACTGTAGCTGCTGTTCCAACTGTAAACAAAACTTACCAAACTACTTGAGTCATTTAAGTGCATCCTTAATAGCCTACTCATTGATGGTAAAGTGAAGTGTTAAACTCTATCTATGACTTTATCAGTTATGAAGCCCCCAGCAAGAGGATTCATTCAGGATCACAGGCATTCTTGATTGTATACATGGGAAGTGTGTGTGTGTGTGTGTGTGTGTGTGTGTGTTGTGTGTGTGTGTGTGTGTGTGTGTGAGGCAAGATTGCTGGCTTAATAAAACAGCAATCATGCTGTAGTTCTTCCTCTGAGGGCTGTGTGTGTGGTGTGTGTGTGTGTGTGTGTGTGTGTGTGTGTGTGTGTGTGTGTGTGTGTGTGTGTGATGAGGCTTGTAAAGTTTTATACAATAATTTCACTAATCTGAGTAAGGCCTATCAGTATCACATTGCAAACACTAGGAAATGATACCATTTTCAGACACTACTTTAGTACAAGTTTACAAGTAAATAAGACTTTCACTAGTATTACTTTCACCACCACCACCACCACCACCACCACCACCACCACCACCACCACCATTTTGCCACTATTTCAATGCCAAGAACTTGAAATGAAGAAGTTAATATTCTTTTTAACTGGTGAATCAGTTTTCAGACCTTTTCTTGATCTATTATAGTATATTTGAGAGGAAAAGCACTGAATTCAAAAGTTACAATATCATATAGTATTTATGAAAACATGGTGACAATTGACATACTATAGTACTTAGTAGATTTACATGATAATTGTACCAATATCATGAATATGATGGGGAAACTTTTTTTTTTAAATAATGGAACTTAGTAACATAAATGTGTAAATCATTTAATAACAAGTACTAATTGATGATAACTGATAAACAATTATTGTTGATTTGTACTTGTAGGAAATTGTATGAAGTAAGGTATGAAAATTTGATCATAGCTTTTTAGTCTTTAAAATGGAAAAAATTCACAAAAAAGCTGACCACAAGAACACATTGTGGGTAAATGATATTTTGTCGAAAATCAATTTTTCTTGACTGGAAGTGGAAGATTTGAAATTTTTATGAGCAAGACAAAGGTTAGGACTTCGTGGTGACAAATTTTGAAATATGAATCCGAGTTGCGCACACATGGTGACATACTTTTGATACCAGTTTAGGTTGTTTTTGTGTGTGTTTGCTTGGGGTTTGTTTGCTTTGTTGTTGTTGGTTTTTTTTTTGTGTGTCTTGCTTGGTTTCACATTGTATACTTTCTACTAAATTCTAGTTTACCTGGCTATGTAGAGTTAGAATGGACATTTTTGTTTGAGATGAAATTCTAGTGTGCAGTGAATGAAAGTAGCCAATTATAAATTTATATGATTCATACTGATAGGCTCTGCCAAGTGCCACATGTCACAGGACTTTTAACGTGCCTGTGTTTCTTGTTACTCCTCACTGTTCAGTATCAATGGTGGTACAAACTTGTTGTATACTTTTCTTTTTTCTTAAACTTTAGGAGTCCAGTCATTAAGATGCTTAAATTACTTTTATTAGTTTTAATTTTATTGTTTACATTGGATTGGTTGTAGACAGATCAGATAATTGAGATAGGAGTCATTTACTTCAAATTACTTGGTAAGCACAGTACTATAGTACTAGTTAGTACACACACACACACCACACACACACACACACACACACACACACACACACACACACACACACAGTGTGACACACACACACACACTACACACACACAGTGACACACACACTGCACACACACACACACACTGCACACACTACATAACACTACACAAACATTACACACACACACACACACACACACACACACACACACACACACACACACACACACACACACAATCACACACACTCACACACTCACACACAGAAATATATAAAAAAAATTAAAAAAAATTTTTAAACACTACACACATGCAGCACGCACACACACTCACTCAGATAAGATAAAATTTACCAGGATCTTTTCCTAGCATGGATAAGTCCAGGACCCTATGGTATTACTATCTTGCCTACTTTGCCTGTCTGAGTGTCTGTAGAGTGTAGACATAGTCTGATAGTGTTCCATAATTATTCATAAATCTTTTTCCTTGGAATTAGGAAACCACTGGATGGGTTGTTCGTTTAGTTTCCATCCAAGACATAAGTCATAAGACAGTAAGGCAGGGGTGTGTGGTTGCTGAGCTTAGACTGAAACTACAGTGAAAGGATTTGAACATGTATGTGGTTGTATATAGTGTATACATTCCATTTACTTGGTTAAAAAAACAAAAATCAGATTTATTGAAGGGACATTAAAACTGAAAAAGTGCAATGCTTTACAATTACATTACATTACAGTTTACTATACAATTTTCAAATTCAACCAGATTTAAACCAAAGAGGCACAGTGAAATATAATATATACAAAGAAAAAAGCTGAACTTTCAACTGAAATAATTTTCCACATGATGTGTATGCATTGCATGCATGCAATCACACAGTATAAACACTAGTAGTAGTATGTAACCAAATATATCAAGTGCCACACCACACACCACACTACCCACACAACTGAATGACAAACATAAACATGTATTTTATTATTTTATATGTACATGTATACACAAATGTGCATGCACATGTATGCACGCGAGCCCGCACACACACAGAGTAACACTAACACACACACACACGTTTGTACTCTCATGTGCTGTGACACAGTGCACACACAGTCACACCCACTGACACCAACACCAAACACACACACACACACACACACACACATACTTGTACTGTAACTAAAGTGTGGCGACAGATGAGATGACAGCTTGATGATCTTCATTTAACATTCACTTACTTTCTCACCTTGCAAGAAATAATATTACTTACAGTTACACTCTATAGACTTGAGTTAATTTTGCATTTTAGGTCTCCATAATGATAAATCATACTATGCACTACCATAACATACGTATGCATGCCTAGTCTTCAAACAAAGGTGACTCTGTATATATTCAAGCTAACACGGTATATAAACTAGTATAAGCCAACAAAAGAATGTTTCATGCTGCTAGACACACCATAATTTATCATTGCTAGGCAAGTTTCCCTTTATTCCCTTTCATAATACAATTTTTTTGACGTTACACATTACTTGGAAGGTGAAAACTGAGACATGTATCGTAAGAGAGCTAACTGGAACTTGTATACCGTGTAGAACCAAGACGTTCAAGATTAATCTTGAGGCAAGTGTGCTGGAGGTACTAGTTTGCATACATACACAGTTTGTGTGACAGGTGTGTCCACGAGCAAGGGACATGGCAGATTTCACTGTCAAGCATGACATAGTTTATGAGGAAGGCAAACAGACGTGTGGGGGGAAGAGGTGGAGTCGAGGAAGTTGGAAAGGAGAGGAGGAGGGAGTGGGAAGAGGGAGGAAGGTTGGGAGAGGGGAGGGGAGGAGAGAGCCAAAGGGCAGTTGGCTATGGGGGGATTTTGTAATAATCTTGGGATTTTGTAACAATATAAGTGAGATATTGAGAAAATGAGAAAGGGTGCATTTTTTGTTTTTGTGGGTGTTTCTCATCTACTATTTTTCTTCATGTTAAGTTGGTGAAAAATGCTGCTTTTTGTTGTTGTCTTTGTTGCTGTTTGTGGTGGTGTGTGTATTGTCTAGGTCTGTTTCAGTGTTTGTATGTCACTGTGTGTCTTGAGACTTAAGAAGTGTGTCTCACTGTCTGTGTGGCATGCATCATTTGTATACAAGTGTGCATACTATATCTATGTAATTTAAAATTTAATGTATGCATGTGTGTGTGCTTTGTTGTTGTTTTTTGGTCTGTGTTTGAAGCTTCTTTGATTTTCCTATGAGTATGTTTGTCTACAGCAGGATTTTTTCAAGATGCTGAAAAAAAATTAAGTGTAGGATTACATGTGCTAAAATAATTTAAAATTTTAAGTTGGTTGAATTGCCATTTAGTTTAGAAATATTTATCTTGCTTGCTCTCAGATTGCCACACAAGGTCTTGTGGAGTGTGACGAAGGCATTTTGCTTAAAAATAAGTTAAGATAAGTTAAATAGCCTTTTACTTTAGGTAGGATTCACTTCAGACCACAGACTCCTCCGAGGGGATGTAGGGGGCCTGTCACAGAGTCAGAATATGATCTCACCTTCTGGAAATTCTGTGCTAGGAATTCCCTTTTTTCTATCCCTCTCTTTGTTTCTGCCTTATTCTTTTTTTTTTTTTTTTCTGTCACTTCCTTATAAATCTATCTTCTGCCTTCTTGGTCTGGGATTCTTCTGCCTTTTAAGTTTTTTCCCCCCAGAAAGACTTTTAAAAGATGTAACACTTCTCTCCATCTCCCACACCAAAGTCCGACGTGCTAGGTCTGACATGTCAGGTTCTTGCTGGCAGTGTAACTCATACATTTTTGTTCATATGGCAGACAACAATAGTTGCTTTCTGAGCATTTGATGATGAAGAAGAAGAAACCACAGGTACCTCATGTTTTGTAGATCTATAGATGTCAATACTGACAGTAGACTCAGTTACAGGTCTCTGTGTTGCCTAAGCTGTATGCTCAGGTTCTATGTTGGAATTATTGAGTATACATGTATGCATCATGTTATATACATATAGGTCGTGTGTGTGTGTGTGTTGTGTGTGTGTGTGTGTGTGTGTGTGTCATGTGTGTGTGTAGAGATGAGAGTGAGTAGAAAAATTGTTTCCTTCATTTGACATTTTAACATTTGTTTCTAATCTAGGTCATGCTTTTTAAGTTTTCAACTAGCTATAGACGGTATAATTTGTTAGTTTCCTAGTGTGGATTTAGCAATCGTCATTATGTATATTATCTTGTGGAAAAAACCCAACCCTGCATACTTATCACAACACATGTATGTGGTCGGGGCGGCCTGTGTCGCTTGTCAGGCATTTGTTGTGCACTTGCTGACTCCTTGTGCACAGGAAACTGAAAACTGAAACTTGTCTCGCTCTCACTCTCACTGTCTCCTGCAAACTTCTCACCTAACGCTTTCGGTGTAGATAATGTGCTGTCTAAGTTTAACTAGTGAAAAAGAAAAAAAAAGGGGGATGGGGGTGGTTGGGGAGGCCGGGGCAAAGGTTTATTTTCTGACACAGTTATCAGGGTACATTTTCAATTTCAGAGCTCTAGAATTTTAAGTGTGTGAAACTGACTGTGCAAGTGGATGGAGTTTGGCAGAGAGTGTTTAGTGACATACTGTGTTGACTGTTGTGTTCTGTTGCGTTGTACTGTAGTGTAGACTGTGTAAGTACTGGATATTAATATATTATATAGTTGCATGGTGTGTATTGTAAAACTGTATGAGTGTATTGTTCTGTCCTGTCCTGTACTGAACTGTGTTGTGTTGCGTTTGGTTTTTATTTTTGTCGTCTTAAGTTGTAACTTGTATGGTGTGGTATTGCTTTGCAGTGCAGTAACTGAATAATTAAAAATTTATAAGCTAATACGTTTCATACTTCACATCACAGCAGATCTTTCCGCAAGCTACATTTCAACTACATGCATTATTTTGTATTATAATATATTCATGTATGATTGTGTCGCTCAGTGTGCATACACATTTTATGAGAGTGGGTTTTGTATTTTCTCTATCAAGCTTTTGACACATGAGACAAAGTTCTCTCTGGTTGGTGTGGGTAATTTGTGTGTGTGTGTGCTTAGTGCATGTTGCAAACTTGTTTAAAACAGGATCTCTGTTCATCCCTAATATGATTTCATTTGCTCTCTCTCTATCTCTCTATCTCTCCCCCTCGCTCTCTCTCTCTCTCTTTCTCTGTCTCTGTCTGTCTACAGGTCTCATTCTGTCTCTCTGTCTCGGTCTGTCTCAGTCTGTCTGTCTGTCTGTCTGTCTGTCTCACACATACACACTCTCTCTCTCTCTCTCTCTGAGTCTCTCTCTCTGGAGTTAACATCAGTGCCGACTCCACTTTCTCCAAAAGTCCTTCGGATGAGACTA
>CM054138.1:2291071-2298571 GCA_028751875.1 Rapana venosa | reverse complement strand
AAAAAACAAACAACAACCAACAACAACACAAACAAACAAAAAACCAACAAAAAACCACAAAACACACAACAAAAACACCCCCCACCCCCCTCCACAAAACCAACAAACCAACACAAACAAAAAAAAACCCAACAAAAACAACAACAAAACACACAACAACAAAAACAACAGCACCCACCCCCCATCACCCCCCAAAATGGCATGCACATGTGTCGATCCAGTTTGGACACCATCCCCCGAAGTCGGAATGCAGCTTCCTAAACGAGCGATGGGGGTGGGGGGTGGGAGGGGTTGGGGGGGGGGGGGGGGGGGGGGGGGAAAAGGTCGCGAGACGGGCGCATACGCAAAATAGTACTACTACTACTACTACTACTACTACTACTAATAATAATAATGTATGGAATTTATATAGCGCTGAATCTTGTAAAGCAACAAATCAAAGCGCTCACCATTAGTGAGCCTCAAGCTCTAGCCAAGGAAGGAAACAAATGTACATTGTTATAAATGTAGACCGTTCCAAATGACACGATATATATGTGATAAGGTGACTGTGAGTGTGACCCGAGAGGGGGCCATTAAAAAAACCAAAAGAGTTATGAAAAGGGATGTGTGGGGGGGAAAAAATCTGGTTCTAAATTTTTTTTTCTGTAGGGGTTGGGCTTGCGGGTATTGTTACGACTTGCGTTCTCTGGTCTTTTTTTTTTTGGTGGGGGTGGTGGGTGGGGGGGGGGGGGGGGTGGTTGGTTTATTTTCCCCCTGAGCGAAGTACTTAAGTGTGTGTGTGTGCGTGTGTTTCTTCAATGTAATGTCTTTCCACGTAAGTGATATTAGACAAGGGAGAGAAGAGAGAGAGAGAGAGAGAAGAGAGAGAGAGAGAGAGAGAGAGAGAATGCGAATGCGAATGGTTTATTCAAAAGGCCTTGGCCACATTTGAAGGGGAAAAACACAAAGCACACACTATCATACAAGTGATATTCACATAAACAATCAATTCACAAAACATAGCAAAACACGATCATTTTTCAAGAATTAATAAGGGTGTCCCGCAGTCTAAATGCTTTATATAGGAAAAGAGCTAACTGTTTTGTAGTAACTTCGTTTCCAGACGTAATGAGCATGATTAACCTATGGAGACATGGTTGACGTAAGAACTTTCAAGTTGTGAACACGTGAATAAAAAATGTATTTCGTCTTCAGTAGAACTATCACAAAGAGGACAAATCAAAGCTATCTCGTTTACATGTCTATAATAGAAATGATGCGTGTTCAATTCTGAGATACCAAATCTAAATTTTGTTAATATTCTTTTCAAATGCCTATCCATTTTCATTGTTAAATATAAAGGGATGCAATGTGATGGATTGATCAGACTATACATTTCATATCTGCTACTATTTTCAATGTGTGAATGCCAGTCTTGCCACTGACATTCAATTAGTCTTTCACGAAAAAGTCGTAAGAACAAAGAGTGATTTTCAACGCCCTGATTGAGCCACACATATCCGAAACCGTTCTCGTATAACTTTCTTTTAACTTTAGTAACCCAGTTTGACTTGCCCTTTTCATCTAACAGATATAACATTTTATAGGCTTTACGAGGAAGTCTATGTTTTCCATCTGAGTCAATTTCAACCAAAAACGAGAGAGAGAGAAGAGAGAGAGAGAGAGAGAGAGAGAGAGAGAGAGAGAGAAGAGAGAGAGTGTGTGTGTGTTTGTGTGTGTGTGTGTGAGGGGGTGTGGTGTGTGAGGGTGTGTGTGTGTGTACATGCACTCATGCGTAGATACGTGCAGGTGGCCATGTAGGTTTGTGTGAATGTGTGTATGTGTGTGTGCGTGCGTGTATGTGTGTATTTGCGCACACGAGTATGCGGGTTCATTCATACCATCCAGGCATGTATGTATGTCAGCAAATGTCCGCGCGTGCGTGCGTGCGTGTATGTGTGTATTTGCGCACACGAGTATGCGGGCTCATTCATACTATCCAGGCATGTATGTATGTCAGCAAATGTCCATCACTTTTTCTGTACCTCATTTCCTGTCCAGGCCACCAAATAAAAAAAGAAGAGATAAGTCCGCGGAGTGTCGTAACATCCGGTCCAGCTGGTGCATTCTCCGGATGTTTGGCCGTTGGTTGACCTGTGGCCTTTGGCCTTGTGGGTCATTGGAGAAGAAGTCGTCATTTGAAATTGACCTGGTGTATTTCCAGGGCATCCGTCCTAGCTCTCTCCTCTCTCTCTCTCTCTCTCTCCTCCCTCACTCTCTCTCTCTCCTCTCTCTCTCTCTCTCTCTTCTCTCTCTCGTGTTGCATATTTGCTTAACACAATAAACCTTTATGCCTGTCATCTGTCTCTGTCTCTGCTTCCTCTGTTCTCTCTCTCTCTCTCTCTCTCTCTCTGCTTACGAAGCAAGGTGGTGATGGTAGTGACGAGTGTGTGTGTGTGTGTGTGTGTGTGTTAGAGTTTGATCGTTTGTCTAGATCAAGGATGCTGCATTGATCTCACTAGATTTTTGTTTGGAAACTGTTGAACTAGTGTTTCTGATGAAGTAAAGTCAAGTCAGTCAAGTCAAAAACACTTTAATCATCCCATGAAAGGCAATTACATGAAACGAAAAAGTATGAAATTGTCGTTTTGCTTCTTCTTCTTCTTCTTCTTCTTCCTCTTCCTCCTCCTCTCCTTTTTTTTGTGTGTCTTATCTTTCTTCTTCTTCAGCTCTGTTATTCTTTTTTTTGTTGTGTGTGTTGAATTGGAAAACCAGTGTTATACTGAGTCTACCACAACGACCAAAAAACAACATAAAAAAACTAGACAATAACTTGTCTTTGAGAAACCGAAAACAACAATCAAAAACCCTGATAAAACCATCTTCTTCAATTCACTCTTGAAAGAAAGTTCCGGAACAAAGCGGCGCTCACAGTGCCTCTAACTGACAAGACAATGCCTTAATGGATGCCTTCCCCTTTATCTTCTCTCCTCCCCTCCCCGGCCCCCTCCTCCTCCTCCTCCCCCCCCCCCCCCCCCCCCCTCCCCCTCTGACCAGTAATCGGTCAGTATCCCCCTGCTTCCGAGCCGTCTGCATAGAAATGGCGTTTGGGTTTCTCCTGATACCTGTCTCTTGGTGATGAATCGTGACCTCTTTCATGGTTTATGTTGTGCTGGCGGTTTGCAGTCTGCGTTCTGTGTTGAGCTGCTACTGATCGTCCGAGTCTAGCTGTCTATCCCTGTGCTGCTTTGGGTTTCGTTCTCTCTGTCTCTGTCTCTGTCTCTCTCTGCTCTCTCCTCTGCTCCTTTGTGTGTGTGTTGTCGTGCTTGTCTTGTGTGTGTGTGTGTTGTGTGTGTGTGTGTGTGTGTGTGTGTGTGTGTTGTCTGTCTGTCTTTGTGTTTAGTCTGTCTTATTGTGTCTGTCTGTCTGTATTGTGTCTGTCTGCTTGTTCAAGTGTTGTCTTTGTGTGTGCTGTCTGTTCATGTTGTCGTCTGTCTGTCTGTCTGTCTGTCTTTGTGTTTCAGCGTTGTCTTATTATGGTGTCTGTCTGTCTGTCTCAATGTCTGTCTGTCTGTTTCTGTCGTTTGTTGTCTGTCTGTCTCTGTCCTGTCTTTGTGTTTCAGTGTTGTCTTCTTAGTGCTCTGTCTCAATGTCTGTCTGTCTGGTTGTCTGTCTCAGTGTCTGTTGGTTTCTTTTACTTTTAGGTCTCCGTCTGTCTGTCTGTCTGTGTCAGTGTCTGTCTCTGTCTGTCTGTGTCTTGTCTTGTCTGTCTTTCTGTCTCTGTCATTGTCTCTGTCTCTAGTTCTCTGTCTCTGTCTCTCTCGTCTCTCTGTACTGTCTGTCTGTCTCTCTCCTCTCTCTCTCCTCCTCCCCCCCCCCCCCCCCCCCCCCCCGTGTATATATATATGTATACATGTATGTATGCTTGTCACTATGTGTGTGTGTGTGTGTGTGTGTGTGTGTGTGTGTGTGTTTGATTCTAGATGTGGTTGATCAATTATTGTATTTGACGTGAAAACACTAGGCTTCTATGTCTTGTGGTCCTTCTTAAGCAGAAGCGATTCAGATTCGTTTACAAGTACAAACGTAGGTAACTCTCCGTAGTGTCACGCGCTCGCGCTCGCGTGTGTGTGTAGAGAAGACACTTTGAAAATGTATCGACATGTTCGTTTTGTTTTCATGCAGCGGTAGCCGAAATGTTGGCCAAGACTGTCGTTTATTTTTGTAATTGCAGCTGGACAGGGATGGTGTGACTGTTGGTCTGGTCATTACTTTTCCATTATTTTATTTTATTTTAGTTATTTATTTATTTTTATTTATTCTTTTATATCGAGAACAATGGAATAAGCACTCATGTGCTTTTTTTTTACATCCACTCCCCGTGTGTATGCGGTTTTGTAAATTTTTTCATCTGTTTCCATTACTAACCAAGTTGGGGTTTTTTTAATCGTTTGAATGTCTAGACATAATATATACATGATTTTTAAAACCACATTATAAAGAATTGTACCAAGTTTGTTGCAGGTGACAATGGGGATTACTCACCGCTTCTCTACCATGACTGAAGCGCACACAAAAGTCGTCATTCTTCCCAAGAAAGTGAGATTTCCATCATTGCCAGAAGTACAGCGCGCTGTCAGCCAAGTCCTGTTGACTCAGAACCATCCCGAATAGGTTAGGCCACAGGGGCAAGCAAAAAAGCCTGTTGCACAAGAATATCGGTCCGTACAAAGATCTGCTGATATCCAAGTGAGAAAAGGAAAGAAGGGGGAAAAAACACACAAAAGTTCTACGACATTGCCTTGTGAGAAGAGCCAAGGGTCTTGCTTTAAAAAAAACAAAACCCAAACTGCAGGGAAATGTCGAGGGAAAGAGATGAAGGGGAAGACACAAAACACACAGTCATACACAAACATACAAACAACAACAAACAAACAAAAAACAGCAAGAAAAAACCCGCAAAAAACCGAAAAAAAGAAGAAAAAAGAACCTCTGGATGGATAGCATTGCAGAATGCGCAGGGGAAAAAACCCACCGGTCTCATGTTTAGAAATCCAGGCTTTGGTACATAACCGGCGTAAGTGGAAGAACTGGCAGTACTAGCAACATGAACATCACCACTTGAGCAAGTGACAGGAGGGCGTGTGATGAACAGACTGCTTGCTTTGTGGATGGGTTGTTCAAACTGACAGAAGTCGGAATGGGTGATACATCGATTGACACACTGTTGATTTATTTCATTAATTGTGAGAAGTGTGGGTGGTTTGTTTTTTATTTGATGTGTGTGTGTGTGTGTGTGTGTGTGTGTGTGTTGTGTGTGTGTGTGTGTGTGTGGTGTGTGTGTGTGTTTATTGATCAGCCCTCCGTTTTATTGCTGGACTTCGTGGATGATTCATTGGTCTTATCATTATTTAGCTTTTGCGTAATGTGCTTGTGATAATAACTCATTAATATAGTAAGCTTAGGCAAATACAAAATGACTTTGTTATTCACTTTTAACTCCTTTTTTTTCTCCCCCGTTTCCCATACATGCTAATAAAGATGTTTAGTGTTGTGGTACTTGTTTCGTTTTGTTTTCATTAAAAAAAAATTCATTCTTTTATATCGAGGATAATGGAATAAGCACTTATGTGCTTTTTTACATCCAGTCCTCGTGTGTATGCGGTTTTGTAAATTCTGTCATCTCTTCCCACCGGCACACAATGGCCTACTCTTACGAAAAGCGGAACAGGATTTAACGTGCGCGCAAGATGTTCTGCGTGCGTTCGCGCACGGGGCCTCGGTTTATAGTCTCATCCGAAGGACTTTTGGGGAGAGTGGAGTCGGCACTGATGTTAACTCCAGGGGAAAATATCCCCTCGAACGGGAATCCGAACCCGGGTCGTCAGATTGCGAGCGCAATGTTCTAACCACTAGGCTATTCCGTGAAGAGACCACAATCTTTGCTGCAGCTGCAATTGTAGAAAGTTGACCAGTCATAAACGGCTGATTTTCGGTTGTTTTGACTGTGTCATTGTTGTAAGATTGGGCTTTGTCCTTTGTAATTGTATGCGTGTAGGTGCCACGATACCTAATTTTGTATGAGAGGAAGTGAGGGAAAATGCTGCTTTTTGAGAATTCTGGATTATTTCCCGCGTGTGGTGTGTGTTAAAACCTGAGTTTGAATGTGACCAAACTTTGAATGTACATTATTTCTATTATGCAATTTTCTTTGGGTGAAGAGTTAGTGTATTATTATTATTATTTTAGTTCAGTAGTAGCAGTAAATATACATACATACATACATACATACATACATACATACATACATACATACATACATACATACAATGATACAAACATACATACATACATACATACATACATACATACATACAGAAAGTGGGGACTTATTTCAATACTATTATTGTTTTTGCTGTCGTTTATTGTCATTACTGTTAGTGCTATTGCTATTAATATTATTGGCATTGTATTTGATGTTACATTTTATCTTTGTTTTTTTAAAGTTTTATGAATAGCTTTTTAAAATATTGTTGTTGCTGTCATTATCATTACTGTCATTAAAGAAAAAAAAAATTGGAGGAATTTGGTAATAACTCTTCTTTGCTGTACCTTTGTGACTCCCATTGAATATAAAGGGGTGGGGGGGGGGGGGGGGGGGGGAGAGAGAGAGAGAGGAGAGAGAGAGAGAGAGAGAGAGAAGGAGAGAGAGAGAGAGAGAGTTCTGTTCCATTGAGCAGGGTATAAAACCTGGATGACTGGTGTACAGGTCTTGATATTCATATTCTTTTCCCCCCCTACTTCTATGGGCAATGAAATGATGGTATCAGCAAACCCACACCAGATTCAGCCCCATACTACATTTAATCCACAAGTTGGGTTTCAAAATCCTCTGCTGAATTTTCCACCTTGCTGTTTATTATGTCTCTTATATATAATATATATTCAGCAAAGTCGGCAGTGATCGAGTGTTGGCTGTGGAGTTGATAGATAGAATTTAGGAAGACTGAATTCCAAATTTCAAATACCTAGTTATCTCACAACAGAAAAAAGGCCCAATTCCAAATAATTTATCATCTCAAAACAGAAACAAAAATACTCAACTCCAAATACTGTAATTATCTCAAAACAGATAAAGACCCAGTTCCAAATACTGTATTATCTCAAAACAGGAAAAGACCCAATTCAAATACTGTATTATCTCAAAACAGGAAAAAAGAACCAATTTCAAATTCCAAATACTGTATTATCTCAAAACAGAAAAAAACAAAGAACCAATTTCAAATTCCAAATACTTAAATTATCTCCAAAAAACAGAGAAATTCTGTAAGAAGGTTACGAGCACAGGATTTACACATGTAAAGGATAGCAGATTAAATGAATCATGTAGGTGTCATCAGAGAACTTGCAGCTGACACATAGCACCATACAAACTACAACACACTACGCTCTCTGTGCAAACAGCACATGTATACACTAGCTGACATACTTCCCACCACACACGTTTCTGCAACATAG
>CM054138.1:2281071-2283571 GCA_028751875.1 Rapana venosa | reverse complement strand
AACCGGGACCTCGGTTTATAGGTCTCATCCGAAGGACTGGATTGGAAGGGGGGGGGGGGGGGGGGGGGGGGGGGGGCGACACTGATGTTAACTGCAGAGGAAATGTCCTCTTGAACGTACGTACGTGTGTGTGTGCGCGCGCGCGCGTGCGCGTGTGTGTGTGGATGTTTGCATGTGTATGATAAAACAGCGCGGACTAAATCCCCAGAGGTGTATGTGTGTGTCTGTGTCTGTGTGTATGTTTGATAAAAACAGCACAGACTAAATCCCTAGAGTTGTCCAAATCATTACTATCATTCATGTCCTGCACACATCAAGCTAGACTCCTTGTCTTCTTCCGACACCCCCCCCCCCCCCCCCCCCCCCCCCCCCCCGTCTCTTCAGTACATCTACACAAGCTCATTAACGGAGCACATCCACTAACGTAACTCCTCAGATAGCTTGGATGGCTTTTGAGAAGATAGGATAGGCCTAGGCCTAGGCTGATGATGTGAACTGGGGGATAGTACGGCCATTTCATACACTTGGAGCTTTGCCAGGGAGGGAAGATGAGGGATAGGAGTGGAGTGGGGTTGGGGGGAGGGGGGGGGGGAGAGAGAGAAAGGGAGAGAGAGAGACTGACCACTAGTGTCTTCGGTCAGTGGCATTGTAGATTAGTGGTCAAGTGGTTTATAAGTAATCCTGATAAGAAAATGAAAGGTCGAAGCTTCTTTTCTCATCTGAAGGTTGGATCTCTCTCTCTCTCTCTCTCTCTCTCTCTCTCTCCTCTCTCTCTCTCTCTCTCTCTCTCTCTCTCTCTCTCTCTCTCTTGTAGACCATAGATGGTGGTGGTCTGGGTGCTAGTATTTCTGGTAAAGGTGTGGCATAATCTTGGCGGAACGCAATGTCATGAGACTTTAAGGTTTGTTGTTGGGTTGGGTTTTTTGGTCTAGTATTTCAGATGAGGTGATAAACCCAGGTCCTGTGTAACGTAAGTCTATAGATACCCTGCATCTAGCGCACGTTAAACAACACCAAACAAAACGAAGAAACAGCTAAATATCTGCAGGTGCAAAGAATCGTGTAGAAATTTGTGCAGCAGCTACAGAGTTAAGTTCTCCATGGCAGAAGTGTGTAGACATTTGTGCAGCAGCAAGAGTTGTCCCTGACAGAACTGTGTAGAAATTTGTGCAGCAGTAAGAGAGTTAAGTTGTCCCTGGCAGAATTGGGTAGAAATTTGTGCAGCAGTGCGAGAGTGAAGTTATCTGTGGCAGAACTGTAAAGAAATTTGTGCAGCAGCAAGAGTTGTCCCTGACAGAAGTGTGTAGAAATTTGTGCAGCAGCTAGAGAGTTAAGTTGTCCTGGCAGAAGTGTGTAGAAATTTGTACAGCAGCAAGAGTTGTCCCTGGCAGAATCGTGTAGAAATTTGGGCAGCAACTAGAGTGCAGCAACTAGAGAGTTAAGTTGCCCCTGGCAGAATTATGTAGAAATTTGTGCAGCAGCAAGAGAGTGAAGTAGTCCATGTCAGAATTCCCTTGAAAAAAAACTTTTATGTGTAAGGAAGCAAATCCATTCACAAACAGAAAAAGAAAAAGAAAATTGAACGGTGCTGCTCTTGCACTCATGATGACAGCACTTTATCTGGGGACAGCAGTTAGAGCCTGGAGAGATTGCACAACAATAAATACAATAAAATGATAAAATAAAAATTGCCCTGATGGCAAGTATGGAAGAGGCATGTGTGCTGGCGAGGGTGAGAGAAGAGAAGATGAGAGGATGACAGTTTGAAAATCTTTAAAGAGTTTTCATCTTGGTCATGGGGTGAGGGTATTCTACTGGTTGGAAAAGCATTCAAATCTTTTATTCAAGACTTCTACTGATGGGCAGATTGTATGCTTGATATGTTCATGTTATCCATACCACCGGTTTTAGCTGCCCTACTTTTCCTTTTGTGATGGGGCGGTAATTGGATTACCTCCCATGCGGTTATAGCCCTGTAGCAGTCTTGTGTTTCTAAATCTGGACACACCTGCAAATTGTGCGACACTCGGTTTTGTTGGGTGGTGGTTTGAACCTTATTAATGTATAAACTTCGCCTGCGCCGCGAAATGTAGAATTTGTGTCGCTTCCCAACGGTCCAAATTTGTGCAGTCTCTATGTAGTTACTTAGAGACAACATCCTAATGGATTGTGCAGCAAAGTACCTGGGATGCGTGCTTAAGACGGGAGATAAAAAATCTCTGCTCTGTGACGCTTCTACTAAAGCTTAGTAGGTTTGGTTTAGCATTGTTGGACCCACTGGTTAATATGGCGCCCTAAAGAACTGTAAGGGTTTACGGGTAGAGTCAGACCTAACGTGTACTTCAGAGGAAAAATCACCTCAGTCACACACGGTTCTGCTGAGGCTCGAACCCACGCCTTCTGACGTTCTAACCACGAAGCAGAGCTGCTGCTGCTGCTGCTGCTGCCAGACGACAGCCTCGTTCTGCTAGGGAGAATGGCACAGGGGAGGGGAGGGGAG
>CM054138.1:2268571-2271071 GCA_028751875.1 Rapana venosa | reverse complement strand
GACAGACAGACAGACACAGAATAATTCGTGGGCATGATTTCGTTGGGTTGTTGGCTTGCTTGCTTTTTTGTCTGACAGTGTGGTGCCAGTGGCGATATCTCGATTCACGAACCAATGAATAGAATAATGCAGAACAGGGACCAAGCTTTGGTTTTGTTTGTCCATTTGCTACAATTGCGCTCTCTCTCTCTCTCTCTCTCTCTCTCTCTCTCTCTCTCTCTCTCTCTCTCTCTCTCTCTCTCTCTCTCTCTCTCTCTCTCTCTCTCTCTCTCTCTTCATTCGATCGTAAATTACACGGCTCCTTCCTTCCTTCCTTCCTTCATTATTTTCTTTCCTTCTTTCTTTCTTTCCTTCCTTCCTTCTATCCTTCTTTCTTTCCTTCCTTCCTTCCTTCTTTTTTTCCTTTCCTCCTTTCCTTCTGTCTGTCTTTCTTTCCTTCCTTCTTTCCTTCCTTCCTTGCTTGCTTCCTTCTTTTTATCCTTCCTTCTTTCCTTCTTTCTTGCCTTGCTTCTTTCTTCTCCTTCTTCTTTCCTTCCTCCCTCCTCCCTTCCTTTTTCTTTCTTTCCTTCCTTCTTTCCTTCCTTCCCTCCCTTCCTTCCTTCTTTCTTTCTTTCCTTCCTTCCTTCCTTCCCTTTTGGCTTTAGGGCTGTTAAATTTCCAGGGGAGGATATGTCCCCCCCCCCCCCCCCCCCCCCCCCCCCCCCCTCCCCCAAGAAGAAAAAAGAAAAATCGCCAGTGAGGAGTGTCAAAGTCAAAGTCAAACTTGTATTTTCAGATGGTACATTGAATAAGCAGTGCATTTGCTTTTTTTCATCAAGCCATCTATGTAAAGAAAAAAAAGCGAGAAAAAAAGATAATGTATATCCAGTCATAGAATAAAAAACACCTAATCTATGGTACATTATACAAATCAAACAAGGAAAGACAATAACATATGGATATATGGAATTAAAAACAAAACAAAAAACCCAGAAAAATATTAAACCATACAATTCAAATAATGCAAAAATCTTGAAAAAAATATCCGTCATAATACAAACAAGCAACAAAGAAAAACCAAACCAAACAAACAAAGAAGACACACACAAAAATATATTATAATAATAATAGTAGTAGTAGTGTAGTAGTAGTAGTTAGTAATAATAATAGTAATAATAATAATAATAATAAATGGAATTTATATAGCGCTATATCTTGCAGAGACAAACACGTATGGGGGTGGGGAGTGGGTGGGGTGGTGGGGAGTGTGTGTGTGTGTTTATGTCTGTCTGTCTCTGTCTGTCTGTCTGTCTGTGTCTCTGTCTAATGTCTCTCTCTTTTCTCTCTCTTCTCTCTCTATATAATAATAATAATAATAATAATAAATGGAATTTATATAGCGCTATATCTTGCAGAGACAAATCAAAGCGCTTGCCCTCAACTCATTCTTACAGTCATTCATACAACCAGTAACGATTAATAGTTCCAACAAGTCCAAATGTGCACGCACACACACACACACACACCACACACACACACACACACACACACACACACACACCACACACACACACAACACACACACACACACACACACACACAAAAGTCACACACCCTGGCAGGGCGATAGAATCTCGGCTGTTGAAGGCAGGGAAAAGCTATGAGATGAATCAGGAGAGGAGAATCTTAGGATTGAAATAAATAAATATGTCTTGAGACTGGATTTAGAAGTGTCCATAAGAAGGCTTTTGGCAGAGAGAGAGAGAGAGAAGAGAGAGAGAGAGAGAGAGAGAGAGAGAGAGAGAGAGAGAGAGAAGAGAGAGAGAGAGAGAGAAAAGTCATTCCAGATTTTATAAAGAGCGACGGCCGACGGTGGATTGGTTGAATCTAGGTATTTGTAAGGACAAGGTATCTGCAGCAGTGTGTGTGTGTGTGTGTGTGTGTGTGTGTGTGTGTGTGTGTGTGTCGCTGTCTGTCTTTGTTTCTCTGTCTGTCTGTGTGCTCTCTCCCTCTCCTTCCTTCCCCCCCGCCCCCCATTTCTCTCTCTCTCTCTCTCTCTCTGTCTGTCTGTCACCCCACAAACGCGCAGGTGTGTGTCCTGCGTGCGTATAATACTAGTAGTGTCAATGTTACTCCATTGTCACTACAGTACTTTTCTTTCCCCTCTCATAGTACAACTCTCATTTTTCTTCTTGTGCAATGTTGTCGTCAGCGGAACGCGATGTATGTATAATCTATCATTCGTGTGTTCCTGTAGCACCTTTCTGTCTCTGTCTCTCTCTGTGTCTGTCTCTGTCTGTCTGTCTCTCTCTCTGTCTCTCTCTCATCAGGTCAACGGCCGGATGTAAGAAGTATGTGAATGCTTATCCGCAACCCTTGAAAATAAAGATTATTCAAAGATCTCTCTCTCTTCTCTCCTCTCCTCTCCTCTCTCCTCTCTCTCTCTCTCTCGTACTCCTCTCTCTCTCTCTCTCTCTCTCTTCCTCGTCCTCCTCCTCCACCTCCTCTTTCTCTATCTGCC
>CM054138.1:2236071-2248571 GCA_028751875.1 Rapana venosa | reverse complement strand
AACATTAGAAGAGGCAAAAACAAACACATAGAAGAGAGCAAAACAAACATTAGAAGAGGCAAAAATCAAACATTAGAAGAGACAAAAAACACAAGAAGAGGCAAAACAAACATAGAAGAGGCAAAAAACAAAGAAGAGGCAAAACAAACATTAGAAGAGCAAAAAACACAAGAAGAGGCAAAACAAACATTAGAAGAGGCAAAAACAAACACAAGAAGAAGGGAAAACAAACATTAGAAAGGCAAAAACAAACATTAGAAGAGGCAAAAACAAAGAAGAGGCAAATAAACATAGAAGGGCAAACACAACAATAGAAGAGGCAAAACAAACATTAGAAGAGGCAAAAACAAAGAAGAGGCAAAATCAAACAATAGAAGAGGCAAAAACAAAACACAAAGGCTAAACAAACAAGAAGGGCAAAAACAAACATTAGAAGAGGCAAAAACAAAGAAGAGGCTAAAACAAACATTAGAAGAGGCAAAAACAAACATTAGAAGAGGCAAAAACAAAGAAGAGCAAAATCAAACAATAGAAGAAGCAAAAACAAACACAACAAGAAGAGGCAAAAACAAACACAACAAGAAGAGGCAAAAACAAACATTAGTCGAGGCAAAAACAAACATTAGAAGAGGCAAAAATAAACATTAGAAGAGGCAAAAACAAACATTAGAAGAGGCAAAAACAAACACTAGAAGAGGCAAAAACAAACAAGAAGAGGCAAAAACAAACACAACAAGAAGAGGCAGAAACAAACATTAGAAGAGGCAAAACCAAACGTTAGAAAAGGCAAAAACAAACATTAGAAGAGGCAAAAATAAACATTAGAAGAGGCAAAAACAAACACCAGAGGAAGCAAAAACAAACACAAGAAGAGGCAAAAACAAACATTAGAAGAGGCAAAAACAAACATTAGAAGAGGCAAAAACAAACACCAGCTCAGAAAAAAATATATCACCCTCTTGAGCAAGATGCATGCTTTTAACCCAAAAGAATTTCTTGCTGTCTTTATACTGTGTTGTTATTTTCGTAGGTTTTTTCCGTGTTCTCTTCTGTCTTACTTTGTGTTGTTGTTTCCTTATTTCGTTCCCTTTGGCTTGAGCTGCTGACATTCACCCATGGTGAGATTTTTGTTGGCATTTTTCACTGGGGGTTTTGGGGGTATTTTTGGGTTTTTTGCTTATCATTAAGGTAGCCGCATTCTGACTTTGGGGATGATGGCTAAACACGACAGTGCTTTGTTTCTGAAATTTTCTTTGATGTGGTTCTTTGTTTCTTTCTTTCTTTACACCTTTCCTTCTTTTTTCCCCCTTTCCTTTTTTTTTCAACTTTCCATTCTTTCTGTCCTTTCTTTCTTTGTTTCCTTATTTCTTGAGTTTCCCTTTTCTTCTTTTTTTCTTTTGTTTCGTTTCTTTGTTTCTGTATTTCTGTCTTTTTGTGTCTCTCTGTCATTTCTTCATTTCTTTTTCATCATTTCTATAGTTTTTTTCTTTCGTTTTTTTTCTTCCTGTCGTTTGTTTGTTTCTTTCTTTCGTAATTTTTTTCTTCAGGCCTGTGAATGTTTAGTTTTCTCCTTTGTAATCCTTTGTCTTCTCTAAAATTTGTTTATTAATGGTCCCCCCCCCCTCCCACCCCCACCCCCTTTTGTTTTTTTTTAACTTTTTTTTTTGCGTCTGCCTCTTTGTCCTCCTTCTGTTCCTCCTTTCATTTTTTCTCATTATTTAGACAATGTTCTTATCGAGGACAATGCAAAGTTGCTAAAATAACATTTCCCAGTCATTGATAATGTTCTTACTTAGGACAATGCGCAGTTGTCAAAAGAGTATTTTCCTGTCAGTAATAATGTTTTAGTTTGTGTTTTCCAAAGGACATTGCACAGTTGTCAAAAAAATATTTCCAGTCATAATGCTCTGATTTGAAGTAATGCACAGTTTTAAAAAGAACATTTTTTTCAGTCAGTGATACCCTTCTTACTTCTTACTTAGGATAATGCACAGTTGTTAAAAGAACATTTCCTAGTCGATGGTAAATGCTCTGATTTAAAGTAATGCACAGTTGCCAAAAGAACATTTTTTTCTGTCAGTGATGATTTTCTTAGTAAGGAACATGCGCAGTTGTCAAAAGAACATTTCCCAGTCACTGCAAATGACAAGATAATACAGGAGGATTTGTCATGCCTGTTTGGCAAGCACGGCAATAAAAACCCGGATAAAATGGAGGGCTACAGGGAATGAGCAAGAATTTTAAAAGATCTAACTGGCTTGTCTGGAATCCTGGCAGTTCTCTGAATGTAAAATCAGACCTGAGGGATCTCTTGTCTGACAGTGCTGATATGTAAGCATGCCACCAGCGCCAAGATCCGATTTTTCTTGGAGGGTGAATTTCAGATAGAAGATGTAAACGGAGGTCCTGAGTAATTGATCCTGTAATTGGAAAAGGTGAATGCTGTTTGTCACGCGACAGGGCTTTGTTTAAGAGGACTTCTTGTTTGTCTAGTCTTATTTGTGCTTGTGATTTCTTTGTTGCATGTTTTCATGCAGCAGGGCTTTGTTTAAGATGACTTGTTGTGTATTTGTGATTGCTTTGTTGTATGTTGTTGCGCAACATGGCTTTGTTTAAGATGACTTGTTGTTGTCTAGTCTTATTTGTGCTTGTGATTGCTTTGTTGCATGTTTTCATGCAGCAGGGCTTTGTTTAAGATGACTTGTTGTCTATTTGTGATTGCTTTGTTGTATGTTGTTGCGCAACACAGCTTTGTTTAAGATGACTTGTTGTTGTCTAGTCTTATTTGTGCTTGTGATTTCTTTGTTGCATGTTGTCATGCAGCAGGGCTTTGTTTAAGATGACTGGTTGTCTAGTCTTATTTGTGCCTGTGATTGGTTTCTTGTATGTTGTGACGCAACAGGGCTTTGTTTAAGATGACTGGTTGTCTAGTCTCATTTGTGCTTGTGATTGCTTTGTTGTATGTTGTCTCGCAGCAAAGCTTTGTAAATTTGTTTAAGATCATGTTGTGTAGTCTAGTTAATTTTGTTCTTGAGATTGTTTTGTTGTATGTTGTCACACAACAGAGCTTTATTTAAGATGACTGGTTGTCTAGTCTATTTGTGCTTGTGATTGCTTTGTTGTGTGTTTCAGTAGGAATCTTTTCAAACTCGAACTCTAGACAGATGTACAGAACATTTGAAACCAAGGCAAAGGACGCTATAGCCGAGTGGTTAAGACTGTTTGACTTCAACCGCATGGGTCCATTAAGTCGTGGGTTCAAATCTCGGCAGCGCCTGATGAATTAAGGTTGGGGGATTTTTACGATCTCCAAGGGGAACATCAAGTGCAGACCCTGCTAGTTCCTTAAATCCCTTCATGTGTAGTAATATATATGCAGGTCAAATATGCACGTTAAAGATCCCGCAATTCACGTCAGCATTCAGTGGATTATGGAAACATGAACATACCCAGCCCACATGGCCGATGCCAGAATGCGGCTACATTCATGGCTGGCAAAAATGGTTACACATGCAACACCTCATCACTGGTAAATCTTGGAACTATAGCCGCGAAACAAAACCCAAGAGCAAAAAAAACGAAGAAGGAAGAGAAACCAAGGCAGTGCCTAGTGAGTTTACCCTAAGAATGAAGAAAGAATGTGATACTGGAGGAAAGGGGAGAGAGAGAGAGAAAAGGGAGAGAGAGAGGGGGGGGGGGGGAGGTTAAGAGAGAGAGAGAGAGAGAGAGAGAGAGGGGTGGGGGAGGTTGGTTCATGTGTATGCTGAACCAAAATTAAAAAAATTAAAAAATCTCTTTGGAAAGTGTCACAAGTCCTATCCTTTTCTTTCTCTACCCACTCCGTCTCATACTTTGCAGTTGCATTGTCAGCATCTTTTCCTTCTTTCTTTACAGTCTTCTCATTGATGCAGAAATCCTGTTTCGGATAGTCTACAATATTTTGTTGCTGCTGGAAAAAAAATAACAAGAAAACTTTTAGGAGGCTGTGCATGCCATGGCTGATTTGGCAATGGGCATTGAAAAGTAAATGGCTGTCTGGTATCCTGCCCAGTTGTCTGGACGTAAAGTTCAGATCTGACGGATCTTTTGTCTGACAGTGTGAATTTTCCTCTGCTTCTTCGTCCCAGTTTGACAAAAAAATCGAACTGAATGTCAAAGTCCCTCTGGTGAGACTATAAGCCGAGGCCCCGTGTGCGAACGCATGCAGAACATCTTGCGCACACGTTAAATCCTGTTCCGCTGTTCAAAAGAGTAGGCCATTGTGTGCCGGTGGGAACAGATGACAAAATTTTAAAAACCGCATACACACGCATAAAAAAAAGTCATCTGAGCGTTTTGATTTGTTGCTTTACAAGATTCAGCGCTATATAAATTCCATACATTATTATTATTATTATTATTATTATTATTATTATTATTATTATTATTATTATTGTTGTTGTTGTTGTTGTTGTCAGTTATATGAGCAAAAATGCGTTAAGCTGCCGTTAACCGCCTGACAAGTCAGGCCTAGCGCATCCGACTTCGGCGCAAGAAAGAATTGTTGTCTTTTAAGTCTTTCTGGAAGAAAAAAAAGGCAGGAGAAAGGACCTAGAAGGCAGAAAATAGACAAGGAGGAGGTGACAGTAACAAGGCAGAAACATGAGTGATAGAAAAGAAGAAATTTCTAGCACAGAATTTCCAGAAGATGGGGATGCTATTTATATTGACAGGCCCCCGGCATCCCCATGGATGGAATGCGTGCGAATATTATTCAAAAGCATGCCACCAGTGCCAAGATCCCATTTTTCTGGGGGGTTGATTTCAGACAAAAGAGGGTATGACGTGCCTTCTTGACCCTGTCACTGAAGAAGTTTAGGGATGTTTTGTCACGCAACACATGGATACTTTTGGCCTGGACCTTCTTTATTTAGCGTCTTTGTGATCGGCATTGTTTGTCTGCTATCTGCTGCAGAACATAGTTTTTAAAGATAACTAAACCAAATAACCATTGCGGTGAGTGAGCACTATGACAGTGTTGAAAACAAGATAGGAAAGATGTGTACCAGTATGAAATTAATGAGGTTTTGTGTTTACTTGGTCCTTTTGTTTCGGAAATTTTATGATACCCAAGCATGTGCTGTCTTTATTTAAACTAACACCACAGGGATCGGAATAGCCTGGTGACTCGAGCATTGTGCTCGTGATCTGATGGCCCTGGATTGAGTCACCACAGAGGCGCCTGTTTCGAGGCATTTTACCCTGGAGTTAACATACACACTGACTCCACTCCTCCAAAGTCCTTCGGATGAGAACATTAACTATGGCCCTATGTGCGAACGCACGCAGGACATCTTGCACACATGTTTAAAACCCATTCTGCTTTTCAAAAGAGTTGGCCATTTCGTGCCTGTAAGAACGGATGACAAAATAATAATTTTAAAAAATCGCATGCACATTGGTGTCATGTTGGGACACCATTCCTGAAGTCAAATTGCGGCTACCCTAATGGTGGGTAAAGGAACGGTCACAGTTATAGGCCTATAGAATCTCACCGGTGGTGAACCGCGGGGCTCTATCCCAGGAAAAAGCCCCCCTGCCCCTAAACCCCCCCCATTAGATAATGAACAGATTGGGCATGTTGGACATCATGATTTCACATCATTCTCATCACCAGCTATCACTGGCCTGCGCTGCTCTTCCTCAATTTTTTAGTGTGTGCGTGTGCGTGTGTGTGTTTATTTTATTTTATTTTATTTTATTTATTTATTCTTTTATATCGAGGATAATGGAATAAGCACTCATGTGCTTTTTTTTTACATCCAGTTCCCGTGTGTATGCGGTTTTGTCAATTTTGTCATCTGTTCCCACCGGCACACAATGGCCTACTCTTTCGAAAAGCGGAACAGGATTTAACGTGTGCGCAAGATGTTCTGCATGTGTTCGCACACGGGGCCTCGGTTTATAGTCTCATCCGAAGGGTGTGTGTGTGTGTGTGTGTGTGTGTGTGTGTGTGTGTGTGTGTGTGTGTGTGTGTGTGTGTGTGTGTGTGTGTGTGGTGTATCCAAAATGTAGATTGTGTGTGTGTGTGTGTGTGTCCAAAATGTAGATTGTGTGTGTGTGTGTGTGTGTGTGTGTGTGCGTGTGTGTGTGTGTGTGTGTGTGTGTGTGTGTGTGTGTGTGTGTGTGTGTGTGTGTGTGTGTGGTGTGTGTGTGTGTCCAAAACGTAGATTGTGAGTTTGCACATCTTTTCCTATCACTCTGCAGTTCCCAGTTCTCCATATCACTTCGTAGTCTCTGCTGCTGGACTTGTGACACTGACAGGCTGGTGGAGCCAGACGTAATGCTACCTCTGGGGAAATACCCACGTAACTGTTCTTTGATATAACTTACTGCTAGGCTGTCTGGGTTATATCATAATAAAACTCGAACGTATGGCAGTGAAAGGTAGTCAACAGAAAAGTGACAATTTGTGATGTTTTAGTTAGACAAGGGTTCAATATCCTTGTCCTGTCTTGTTTGTACCTGTTATTGCTCTGTGGCAAACTCAAATAAAATTCTAATTCAGTCGAAAGCCAAACCATTCAAAGAGAATCAAAACCTAGCTGGGATGTTTCTAGTTTTTCTTTCAAGGAAGAAGGAGAAACAGAAATGCAGTAAAGAGCTCCCCACCCCTCTCTCTCTCTTTCTCTGTCTGTCTGTTTGTCTCTCTCTCTGGGTGGGGTGTGTAATGTTGTCTGGTCTTCTCCTGTGCTTGTTAACTTTACAGGAGGTCTGCCCGCTGACCTCAGCGGACACATTCCGACTTCAGAGTGGCTCATTTCATTGTACAGGTTGCATGCTGGGCATGTTCGTGTTTCAGTAACAGCCCACTCAACACTGACATGAATTACAGGATCTTTAATGCGCATGTTTGATCTTCTGTATGTATACATGTACGCTGTAACTTAAAGGGGTATACTACAGCACATACAAGTACAATACGTGAGGGGAAATAAGGCACTGGCAGGTCTACACTTAAAGTTCATCTGGGAGGTCGTAAAAAAAATCCCCACCCTTAGTTCACCAGATGCCACCACCAAGATTTGAACCCAGGACTTCACGGACCTTAGGGATTGAAGTTAAATGGTCTTAACCAATCAGCTGCAGCATGTCATGTATATATATACTAAACAAACTTGCCCTTTACTCAGAGAAAGTGTCTCAAATTCTACTCTTCCTTAATATCATCCTCCTACTTTGACGTGTGCTTCTCTTTGTCAGTGTCTTTGTCTTCTTTTGGACTTCTTGTCTTTTTCCTCGCAGTCTTCTAATTCAAAGTCAAACAGAAAGTCTGCATAAGCTAGTCCACAACAACATTTTCTCACTGCTGACAATGACAGGGAAACGTAGGAGACTGTGTCATGGGGGGGACCAGAGCAATGGATAGGGAAAAGATAATGGCTGTCTGGTATCCTGGCACTTCTCTGGATGGGAAATCAGACCTGACGGATCTCCTGTCTGACAGTGCTGATATATTATAAGCATGCCGGCCACCTGCTCCGAGATCTTGTTGTTTTTTTTCTTGGAGGGCAGATTTGAGATAAAAGAGTGAACTAATCCTGTGCTTGGATGAGATGAATGCTGTTTGTCACGCAGTTGAACTTTGTTTAGGGTGACTTCTTGTTGTCTGGTCTCATTTGTGCTTGGGATTGCTTTGTTTGTATGTTGTCTTGCAGCAAAGCTTTGTACATTTGTTTAAGATGACCTGTTGTGTAGTGTCATTTGTTGTTGAGATTGCTTTGTTGTATGGCTGAATAGCATTCTATTCAAACTCGGGCTCAAGAGAGACAAATACAAAATCTGGCTCCAAGGCAGTGATGGTTGAATTTGAGAATTTAAAAAAAAAAAAAAGAAAACTTATTAACTGAAGAAGAGAGATGGAGGTGCGTGTGTGCGTGTGCACACACACACACCGTGTGCTGGTGGGAACAGATGACAGAATTTTAAAAAATAGCATGCACATGGGGACTGGATGTAAAAAGCACATAAGTGATTATTCCATTATCCTTTATATAAAAGATTTTTTAAAAATATATAAATGAAATGAACACACACACGCATGGACACGCACACACATGCGTGCACACACACACACACACACCCATACACACACACACTCACACACACACACACACACACACACACACACACACACACACACACACACACACACACACACACACACACACACACACACTGAGACAGAGGCATATCCAGGTGTATGCTGAACGAAATTTTTCACTAAAAAGACAAAAACAGCACCCCAAAGTAACCATTTCTCTGTCCCCACCCACCCACCCACCCTGACTCGCACCGTTTTGTCAGTGAGATTTTCTTGTTTCTCTGTTGCCCTTCTAATTCTCTTCACATGGCGAGCACCATTAGCATCACTTGTATCTGACCGTGTCTTCATGCGGTTGCCACTATTTCTCTCTATTTCATTCTTTTTTTCTCTCTCTCTATTTCTCCCTAACTCGTCTGACGGTGTAAAATGCGAATGAGAGAAGAAGTCCTTCTCTTCGTAGTCTTCCCTGTCTTACAGAAATCCTGTTTAGGATAGTCCACAATCACACTTACAGCTAGTGAAAATAACAAGACAATGTAGGGAGCTATGTTCTATGTAGCTGATTTGACAGTCAAGGCAATGGACAGAAAAGCGATAATGGCTGTCTAGTGTCCTGCCCAATTCTCTGGATGTGAAATCAGACCTAACGGATCTCTTGTCTGACAGTGATGATATTATAAGCGTGCCATCGTTGCCAGGATCCATTTTTATTTCTTGGAGGATGGATTTCAGGGGAAAGAGTTATAGGGGGGTCTGACTTCTTGACCCTGGAATTGATAAAGTCGAGGACGTTTTATCACGCAACGTGTGAATATGTTTGGCTTCTTATTGCTTTTTTGTGTGTGAGTATGTGAGCAGAGATTATCTGGTGTGTGTGTGTGTGTGTGTGTGTGTGTGGTGTGTGTGTGTGTGTGTGTGTGTGTGTGTGTGTGTGTGTGTGTGAGAGAGAGAGAGAGAGAGAGAGAGAGAGAGAGAGAGAGAGAGAGAGAGAGAGAGAGAGAGAGATGTGATTGTGATTGTGTGTGTGAACTTTACCGTAGATGAACTCATATTTGATATTACTTTGTAGCCTTATTGAGTGGACTTGTAAGAGAGTGGAGTCAGACACGATGTAAGATCTCTGGGGAAATATCCACTACAGTGGATAGCTTACTGGTAGACTTCTGGGTTATTTCAAGGTAAAACTCAAACCAATTGCTGTCAGTTAGATGTGATGAACAAAAAAGTGATACTGATATTTATGGTGGATAATGGGTGACCGTTTGCGCGCTTTGGCTTCAGTACAGTTCCCCCGGTTCACCCAGCTGTAAATGGGTACCTGCCCTCTTTAGGGTCAGGGAAGGTAAAGCAGCGGGGGAGAGGAGATGGGCGCCGCCCTCAATATGCTGGCCCCTAGAGAAGCTGAGGTCTCTGACGCCTCGTTCCCCTACGACCACATAGGTTATGGGACACCTTTACCTTTACTCCAAGATCAGATTTCATTTTCTTGTTCTGTCTAGTTTGCGCTTGCTATTTCTCTGTAAAAAAATCGAATCAGTTCTTATTAAATCAAAACTCAAATGATTCTATGAAGAATCAGATTTGAAATGGTTCCTATGACAAGGATGAAAGAAAAAAACCAGAAAGTGAAATGCGGGGTGGGGAGGGGGAGGGGGGAAGAGAGAGAGAGAGAGAGAGAGAGAGAGAGAGAGAGAGAGAGAGAGAGAGAGAGAGAGAGAGAGAGAGAGAGAGAAGAGACATATACACAGAGACTCACAGACATAGGAGAGACAGAGAGGGGGACAGACAAATAGACAGAGACAGAGAGAAACAGAGAGGGACAGACGGAGAGAGACAGAGAGAGAGAGTATGTGTGTTGTGTTGTGGTGTGTTATGGTGTGGTGTTGGGTGCACAAAACAAAATTGCTCCTCACTTGAGAAGGCCTTAAATTTCCTACCATTCTCGTCCTCTCTCTACCTTGATTTACGCTCCACTTTGTCTTTAGATAATAATTATCTTCCTCTTCTTTATTCTCCTTGTTCTTTCTTCACAGTCTTCTCACCCGAACAGAACATCCTTGCTAAGGACAGTCCACAATACTATTTTCTGTGTACTGAAAACGACAAGGAAATTTATGTATCATAGGACTTTTGCCTTAGACGATTTAGAACCCAGGGCAATCGACCGACCCTAACAAGATCATGGCTGTCTGGTATCCTGCCCAGTTATCAAGATCATGGCTGTCTGGTATCCTGCCCAGTTCTCTGGATGTGAAATCAGACCCGACAGGATCTCTTGTCTGACAGTGCTGGTGTAATTATAAGCATGCCACCAGTGCTAGTATCCACTTTTTCTTTGCAGGCGGATTTCAGAGAAAAGGAAGTTTCCCTCTTTGACCCTGAATTTAACTAGCTGGGAGTTGTTCGTCACGCAGTGTGTAAATTATACCTTTGGCTTGCACTTGGATACATACACACGCACACATTATTTTTAAATTAAAGCGTTTTGCTTTTGTGTGTACAAGTGCTGCTGGGTTATGTCATTTAGGCGTAAGCAAAAAAGGTAAAGGTGTCCCATAAACTCTTAGGGTCCTAGGGGAGCGAGGCGACAAGACTGTAGTGGAATTTCAAGAGTGAGGAAGAATATTGAGCAGTGATATTTTGTGTGTGTCTGTGGGTTTTGTTTGTTTGTGGGTTGTTGTTTTTTTTTTTTTTTTGGTGTGTGTGGTTGTTGTTGTTGTTGTTGTTTTTTGTTTTGTTTTTTTGTGTTGGTTTTTTTTTTTTTTTGGGGGGGGGGGGTTTCTTGGCTAGAATTCTGAGGTTCATAAATGGTGAGATACTTGCGTGTGCGACCGTTTACCCGTCATTAAGGTAGCCGCATTCTGACTTCATGGATGATGCCCACACGTCACGACACCAGCGCGCATGCAGTTTTGTCAATGTTGTCATCCGTTCTCACTGACACACAATGGCCTACTCTCCGAAAGGCGGAACGGGTTTTGATGTGTGCCCAAGATGGTCTGCGTGTGTTCGCACATGGGACCTGGGTTTATAGTCTCATCTGAAGGTCTTTCAAAAAGTCAGCAGTGATGTTAACTCCAGGGGCAAACTGTAGTTTTCTTGTGTCTTTCGAGATAGTTGTACGTGTCAGTGTGCCTGTCAGTATTGTCATTGCCCGGCATGGGGATGATTAAAGTGTTTTTGACTTGACTTGACTTGACTTGACTTGACTTGAAAATACCCTGTTCGAACGGGTGTCTCGGTGATGGCTTGAACCTGGGCTGTCAGATTGGGAGCATGGCGATGTATATAGATAACAAGGGGGCTACCCTGTCCTCCGGACAGTGATTTAATTATGTTTGTTTCTTTTTTTGTGTTTTTCGTTTTTTGGTTTTTTGGTCACAGAGAGAGAGAGGGAGGAGAGAGAGAGAGAGAGAGACAGAAGAAGAAGACAGAGCAGACAGAGAGAGAGACAGACAGACAGACAGACAGACAGACAGACAGAGACAGAGAGAAATAGAAACAGAATCAGAATCAGAAATCAGAATTTTTTTTATTGCCATAAAAGTCACATGGACTTATTTGTCACAACAAAATCAACTGTTCAGAAGTCAATACAACGTATTATTCATTGGTCGGCGTGTCTCTGAGAGAGAGAGAAGAGAAGAGAAGAGAGGAGATGAAGAGAGAGAGAGAAGAGGGAGAGAGAGAGAGACAGAGAAGAGGGAGAAAGAGAGAGAAGAGGGGAGGGAGAGAGAGGAGAGTGGGAAGAGGAGTTAGGGAGGGAGAGAGAAAGAAAGAGGGAGGGAGGGGGAGAGAGAAGGGAGGGATAGGGGGAGAGAGAGGAGAGGATAGGGGAGAGAGAAAAGAGAGAGAGAGAGAGAGAGAGAGAGAGAGAGAGAGAGAGAGAGAGAGAGAGAGAGAGAGAGAGAGAGAGAGAATGAATCTTGACCATCCTTTCAGGGTTTTTTTTGTCTGTTCTCTTTGAATGCTGCATGCTATTTTGCATGATGTGAGGACTCAAGCACTGTTATTTGTTGCAGATGGCTTCCCCAAATTGCTGATTGCTATAGTGCATTTTCGTCACATTTCTGGGGGGGTGGGGGGGGGGGGGGGGGGGGGGGGGGGGGGGGGGGGGGGGGGGGGGGGGGGGGGTCGTCTTAAAAAAAATCATTTGATTAGCACTTTCGACTCAGAGAACAGACTTTTTTACAAAATTATTTCTGTTCCATCACACAGGCTGTTTCGACACTGATTGTTAGGGCTTGAAGTGTTTACGTGTTGTTATTGGTGTTGTTGTTGTTGGTGTTGTTGTTGTTGTAGGATTTCAAGTGTTTTCATTTGTTGTTTGTTTGTTTTGTTTGGGGGGGAGCGGGTGTTTGGGGGGGGGGGGGGGGGGGGGGGGGGTGTTTTATTGTTTTTGTTTTAGTTTGCT
>CM054138.1:2226071-2228571 GCA_028751875.1 Rapana venosa | reverse complement strand
CCTCTCTCTCTCTCTCCTCTACTCTCTCTCTCTCTCTCTCTCTCTCTCTCTCTCTCTCTCTGTCTCTCTCTTCGTCTGTATTTATCTCTTTCTTCTTCTTCTTCTCTCCTTTCTCTCCCTCCTCTCCCTCTCTCTTCTCTCTCTCCTCTCTCTCTCTCTCTCTCTCTCTCTCTCTCTCTCTCTCTCTCTCTCCTCTCTCTCTCTCTTTCATCTCTCTCTCTCTCTCTCCCTCTCTCTCTCCTCTCTCTCTCTCTCTTCTCCTCCTCCTCCTCTCTCTCTGCCCCTCCTCCTCCTTTTTCTTCTTCATCTTCATCTTCTTCTTCTTTCAAACATCAAGTGAGTTGACCATATTATATTTATTTTGTTTCATTGTACTTTAGTATTTAGCGGACAGGATTATTGGATCTGACTGCAAGACTTTTGGCGGGTTCTGCAAAAACTTTTGGAGGTTTCTTCTTCTTTTCAAAAAAGTCTCTCTCTCTCTCTCTCTCTCTCTCTCTCTCTCTTCTCTCTCTCTCTTCTCTCTCTCTCTCTCTCTCTCTCTCTCTTCTCTCTCTCTCTCTCTCTCTTACGATCTATCATCGATCTATCTCTCTCTCTCTTCTCTTTCACCCGCCCCACTATCCTCTCTCCCCCCCCCCCTTCTTCTCTCTCTCTCTCTCGCCTGTCTCCCCAACCCCTCTCGCTATCTCCCCCCCTCCCCAACTCTCTCTCTCCATAAGGAGACGTAAAATGGCATATGAACTCACACTTCCAGACCAAGACAAATTTATCATCTAAAAAAATAATATTGCCACATCGTTGGCGAAGACAATAATTTATGTCATCGGGTGGAAAAAAATATTACTGTTTCCACTTCTTGCACTCCTGCTGATAGTGCAATTAGAATTGAAGTGGGCGGGTACAGAGATGAGAGAGAGACGAGAGAGGAGAGAGAGGAGAGAGAGTGAGAGAGAGAGAGAGAGAGAGAGTGGTGGATAAGAAGAGAGGGAGAGAGAGAGAGAGAGAGAGAGAGTGGGGTGATAGAGAGAAAAGGAGAGAGGAGAGAAGAGAGAGAGGAGAGAGAGAGCACGAGAGGAGAGAGAGAGAGAGAGAGGAGAGAGAGAGAGAGAGTGGAGATGGAAGATGAGAGAGAGAGAGAGAGAGAGAGGAATGAGAGAGAGTGAGAGTGAGATACGAATACCAATTTTTATTCAGGGTAAAATGGATAAGCTTACAGCTTCTTTACTCTTTGCCCTCAAGAGACAGACAGGAGAGAGGAGACAGACTGAGACAGACAGAGAGAGAGAGATACAGGACAGACAGACACAGAGAGAGGACAGATCAGATAGACAGACAGAGAGAGAGTACAGACACCAGAGACAGACAGAGAGAGAGACAGACAGAGAAGGACAAAGAGAGAGAGACAGGGGACAGACAGATACAGAGAAGACAGATACAGAGACAGACAGACACCGAGAGAGAGACAGACAGACACACACACACAGACAGATAGAGAGAGACAAGCAGGGGACACAGAGAGACAGACAGAGAGAGAGAGAGACAGGCAGACAGACAGAAACAGAGAGAGAGAGACATACAGAGAGACCAGACAGACCAAGAGAGAGAGAGAGAAAGAGAGAGGAGAGAGAGAGAAGGAGAGGGAGAGGAGAGAGAGAGAGAGAGATGAGAGAGAGAGAGGAGAAGAGAGAGAGAGAGAGAGAAGAGAGAGGGAGAGAGAGAGAGAGAGAGAGAGAGAGAAAAGATGGATGAGACACCCAAACTGATGGTTTGGAAAGAAGAAGGCGGGGGTGGTTATCATGATGGATGCACCACCCGCAAAATCGGCTGTTTTATTTCTCGTCTCTCAGAAGACTAGCGTTTGACAGAGAAGGATTCTGCTGTATGGTGATGCACGTTGAAGGAAGACAGTGATTGGTGAGAGGACGATGTTAAAGCTGCTGACCGCAGATTTACCTTGGAGCTAGCTGTACAATATTATTTCTGTGGTAAAGTTAAGTCGGATTTCTCTTTACTTGTCTTTTTTTCTTTCTCTTCCTTCTCGTTCCTCGGCTAGATTTCCCAGGTTTGACCAAATGGTGCGATTTTGCGTGTACGTGTGACCGGTATTTTGCCCACCGTGAAGGTAGCCGTATTCCGGTTTCGGGGATGTATGCTGAGTTAGAGTATGTTTGTGTTTTCGGAACCCACCGAACGCTGACATGAATTACGGGATTTTTAACGTGTATATTATTATATTTGATCTTCTGCGCGTGTGTGTGTGTATATATTATACTCGAAAAGGATCAAGGCACTGGCAGGTCTGCACTTGAACTTGATCTGAGCGTTCTCCCGCTCTCCCCGGGGAGAGCAGCCCGAATTTCACGGAGAGAAATCTGCCATGACTTAAAGTGGTATGAAATAAAATCTGAGCGCTTTGATTTGTTGCTTTACAAGATTCAGCGCTATATAAATTCCATACATTATTATTATTATTATTATTATTATCTGGGAGATGGTA
>CM054138.1:2211071-2221071 GCA_028751875.1 Rapana venosa | reverse complement strand
TATGCGACGATGACCTCAAAAAAACCATCAGAGGAGGCAGCTACTGTTTCAAAAATTGGGCAGAAATTTGATTATAGAGGAGGTAGGTGCCTTGCCCGCAGTACATCCCCACTCTCATGGCCAAGTAAGCATAAGGACAGTCAGCGTTGGAGATGTTCTCCAAAGGCCAACCAGCCCCCCAGGGCAGCTTTGGTACATAAGGACTGTGCAAGTCAAGCCTCCTAGTTAGAGAATCATAGTCGATCACTAAAGACTAAGCTGTAAAGTGGAATTCCATGAGTGGGAAAGAAAGCCTCTGGTCATACAGCCTCTCACTTTGCTGTTGCCCCCAGCGTCAATGGTTTGATCAAGAACTGTGATAAAGCCCAGGCGCTGACGGCATTCATCTGACTAGTGCTAAACAAAAGGGAAAAGGCCATAAATTGAGATCCTATATGAAAGGGTAGGCAAAAACATCCAGCGCACAGGGTTAAGAAACCTATCCCCCTTTCGTAGAAGAGTATAAGCCAACTATAGCTAGGAACAAGCATGACACCAACGTTCCCAGTAAACACCCTTGTTCTGGAGAGGAATAGAGAGTCCGCCTTGCTCATTTAATCATTTTGCCTGTGAAACATCACCCGAAAAAACAACGACAGAGCAGTTCAGAAGGGGGGAAAAGCAATGTAGAACCGACCCCAAAAAGACTCTTATAGAGAGTTAAAGGGAGGAAAAGTCACATCAGCATAAGACTCCAAGTGTTTGCTATTCGTTAGCGACAGCAAAGTTTGTATTTGTGTGTGTGTGTGTGTGTGTGTGTGTGTGTGTGTGTGTGTGTGTGTGTGTGTGTGTGTGTGTGTTGTGTAAGTGTCTGTGTGTGTGAGTGTGTGTGTGTCTGTGTGTCTGTGTCTGTGTGTTTAGCGATTCCGTGCTCGTGCATTGCTGTGTCTGCCTGTGCTCCCAGCGTGACAGCTGAATCAGATTAGGCAGCTCGCTAGGGCCACTTAGTTCAAGAGGAATGACTTTACTTTCTTCTTCTTCCAAGCAGATTGATTTTGCGCAGTTCAAAAGCGTCTGGTATTTGCTAAGGACAGTGCCTCCCTGGGCCAAATCACGTTCGCTCAACCCAGAGTGTGCTGATGCTTTTGCAGCGTGACAGCAGAAAGCGATTAGTGATCCTGTCTCGGAGTTCTTGTTCATGTTGTTGTTGTTATTGTTGTTGTTGTTGTTGTTGTTGCGTTTATGTCCCAGTGGAAATTTGTTTTCGACTTAGTTAGGGACTGATGAAGAAGTTGATATGACGTTTATAACAAATAATAACAACAAATAAACAGACAGAAAATGAAACTGAAGGACGTTGGCCCTAACTGCGGAATAAACGCAACTCGACAATAATGAACAAGTGAAGACCAAAAGAAGAAGAAGAAGAAGAAGAAGAAGAAGAAGAAGAAGAAGAAGAAGAAGAAGAAGAAAGAAGAAAATAAAAGAAGTGCCAAGCAGCAAAATATGACAACAGGTGATCGACTATTAACGCTTAAAAACAACTAGTGATGAGAAAGTATGCGTACACACACACACACACACACACACACACACACGCACACGCACACACACACACACACACCACACACACACACACACACTCACACTTACACACACAACACACACACACACACAACACACACACACACACACACACACACACACACACACACACACACACACACACACACACACCACTTAGGTAGGCGTGGACAGGAATCGAACTCTGTCGCCATTGTGACCGGAAGGTGAAGATAATGACTGACAAACGTCCTGTCCTGCTTTGAACACTGTACATAATCAAAACTCGTATTGCAGTGTACACTGTGTCAGACTGATTCTGCAACACAGCAATTTTTATGATAAATATTGTAATTGACGGAGGGGGGGGGGGGGGGGGGTAGTGGAGGAGGCTGGTTGCAAAAGTCTTCATTGGTGCCCCCACGGGACAACGGGATAGGTTGAAGGTAGTGAAAGAAGGAAGGAAATGATGAGCGCTATTGCCGAGTGGTTAAGACCGTTTGACTTCATTCTTATGTGTCTATGAAGTCGTGGGTTCGAATCTCGGGGGCACCTGGTGAGTTAAGGGGGTGGAGGGTGGACTTAACTATTGATTTATTTTTAGAGCTTTTTGTTGTTGTTGATTTTTTTTTTATACAATATTTCAGGTCAACTTCAAGTACAGACCTACTGGTGTCTTAATTCCCTTCGTGTATATAATACACATGCACAAGATCAAAACATGCACGTGAAAGATCCAGTATTCATGTATGTCAGCGTTCTGTGGGTTTTGAAAAAAGAAAACGTACCCAGCATACATCCCCGAGTCGGAATGCGGCTACCTTCATAGTGGAGAAGAAAAAAGGTCGCATACGCAAAATGTCACGATTGGTGAACCTCGGAGCTCTAGCCGAGGAACAAAAACAACAGGAAAAATTATCTTGTAAGAGTGAACCCGTAGCAAGGCAATTTGTAACATTATGAGATTGGACCAATTGCAAAGCAATTTGTAATATTATGAGATTGGACCTGTTACAAAACAATTTGTAACATTGTGAGATTGGACCAATTGCAAAACAATTTGTAACATTGTGAGATTAGACCTGTTACAAAACAATTTGTAACATTGTGAGATTGGACCAATTGCAAAGCAATTTGTAATATTATGAGATTGGACCTGTTACAAAACAATTTGTAACATTGTGAGATTGAACCTGTTACAAAACAATTTGTAACATTGTGAGATTGGACCAGTATCAAAGCAATTTGTAACACTGTGAGATTGGACCTGTTACAAAACAATTTGTAACATTGTGAGATTGAACCTGTTACAAAACAATTTGTAACATTGTGAGATTGAACCTGTTACAAAACAATTTGTAACATTGTGAGATTGGACCAGTATCAAAGCAATTTGTAACATTGTGAGACTGAACCTGTTACAAAACAATTTGTAACATTGTGAGATTGGACCAGTATCAAAGCAATTTGTAACATTGTGAGATTGAACCTGTTACAAAACAATTCGTAACATTATGAGATTGGACCAGTATCAAAGCAATTTGTAACATTATGAGATTGGACCAGTATCAAAGCAATTCGTAACATTATGAGATTGGACCAGTATCAAAGCAATTCGTAACATTATGAGATTGGACCAGCTAGCAAAAGCAACTTGGGATGATTGAATGCACTGATTATGAGAATAATTCGCCACAAGTTCAAGGACATAAAATCAATATCCTTTTTTTGTTTGTTTGTTATCTCTGTTGTTGTCCATAATCACTTGAAGACAAGAACATGGCTAAGTTCAAGGTCTGTGTTTGATGGGTTGTTTTTTTTCTTTTTTCCTCGTGGTTTGTGGCGAGAAAAACAACAGACAAACAAAACAAAAACAAAGCAAAAAAGCAGCTAGCAAATTAGATTAGGCCGTTGTCACAGTTGTCCAATTGTCTGTCTACAAACGTAAGGAATTAAAATCTTTCTGGGATGTCGCATGGACATTAGAGGTAGGTGTGTGTGTGTGTGTGTGTGTGTGTGTGTGTGCGTGCGTGCGTGCGTGCGTGCGTGCGTGCGTGCGTGCGTGCGTGCGTGCGTGCGTGCGTGCGTGCGTGCGTGCGTGCGTGCGTGTGTGTTTGTGTGTGTTTATTTTATTATTAGTTTTTATTCTTTTATATCGAGGATAATGGAATAAGCACTTATGTGCTTTTGTTTACATCCAGTTCCAATGTGTATGCGGTTTTGTAAATTTTGTCATCCGTTCCCATCGGCACACAATGGCCTACTCTTACGAAAAGCGGAACAGGATTTAACGTGTGCGCAAGATGTTTTGCGTGCGTTCGCACACACGGGGCCTGGGTTTATAGTCTCATCCGAAGGACTTTTGGGGAGAGTGGAGTCTGCACTGATGTTAACTCCAGGGGAAAATAATCCCCTTGAACGGGATTCGAACCCGGGTCGTCAGATTGCGAGGGCAATGTTCTAACCACTAGGCTATCCCGTCCCCCATTAGGTGTGTGTGGGTGGGTGTGTCTGTCTGTCTGTCTGTCTGTGTCTCTGTTTTTGCCTGTCCCTGTCTCTTTCTCTCTTGCTTCTGTCTCTGTCTGTCTGTTTGTCTGTCTGTTGCTCTTCTCTCTCTCTCTCTCTCTCTCTCTCTCCTCTCCCCCCCCCCCCCCCCCCCCCCCCTCTCTCACCCCCCTTCTCTCTCTGTCTCCTTCCTCTCTCTCTCTCTCCCCTCTCTCTCTATTCTTCCTCTCTCTCTCTCTCTCTCTCTCCACCCTCTCTCTCTGTGTTTCTGCCTGTCGCTGTCTCTCTCTCCTGCTTCTGTTTGTCTGTCTGTCTGTGAGTCTGTCTGTCTGTCTGTCTGTCTCTCTCTCTCTCTCTCTCTCAAATTCGCTATATCTACCCCCCCCCCCCCCCCTCCCTAACAAAATCATCACAGCAAAAGTTAAAAGTATAACCCCCCAAAAAAGTAAAAAGAGAGAACAATCGAAACAGGCAAAACCGCAACCAATCACAAACTTAAAACCCCAACACCATCCAACCATTATATTAATGATCATCCTTATCAATAATAACATTTTACCAAAGAACTTGTGAGACCACACACACACACACACACACACACACACACACACACACACACCACACACACACACACACACACACACACACATACATACATACACACACACACACACACACACACACACACACACACACACACACACACACACAAAACAAGCAAGCGAACAAACAAACAAACAAAAACAGACAAACACGCAAGAAAGCAAGCACATTTTTGCTGACTAACCGTAACCCTATCCCAAGACGACCCACAAATGACCCTATATAATTATTATAAGTAAGACGTTACGGCAACATTGGCTTAACAAAATAGAGAGAGTTGGGCCAAACCAAAATCCGGTTACCCCACCGTAACCATCTTACCTAACCCTAACCCTAACCCAGACTTACCTGATTGTCTCTGTGTAATGTATGGCCAAACCTCGGCGACGTCATGTGATATTGCTTCTTTAAGGGGGAAAACAGGAAGGAAGGAAAAGGAAGGAAGGAAGGAAGGAAGAGTTTGGAAGGAAGGAAGGAGAGAGAGAGAGAGAGAAGAGAGAGAGAGAGAGAGAGAGAGAGAGAGAGAGAGAGAGAGAAGGGGAAAGGAAGTAAGGAAGGAAGGAAGAAAGAAAGAAAGAAAGAAAGGAAAGAAAGGAAGAAAGAAATGAAAGAAATGAAAGAAAGAAATGGAAAAAGAAAAGAAGAAAAGAAAGAAAGAAATGAAAGAAAGAAAAGAAGAAGAAAAGTAAGAAAGAAAAGAAAAGAAAGAAAGAAATGAAAGAAAGAAAGAAAATTAGTCTCTAAAAACTTGGAGTGGAGACTGAAGTCATGGACGTTTTCAATGACCAACTCCTCCCCCCCCCCCCCCTCCCCTTCTCTCTCTCTCTGTCTCTTTGTGTCTGTCTGCCTGTCACTCTCTCTCTCTCTCTCTCTCTCTCTCTCTCTCCTCTCTCTCTCTCTCTCTCTCTCTCTCTCCTCTCTCTCTCTCTGTGATGTTTGTATTTTGCATGCTCGTGTGCTGACATGGTCAGGTATAACTCTGTTATTATTATCAACTGTGGTCCCAGTTGTGCTTTGAGCTGTGATTTGTTCTGTTACCTTGAGCTAAGATGTGTTTGAAGTGTTGGCCTAAGTCAGCACTTTATCTATGCTTTTGGAACATGCGTTTTCAGGAGCACAGTTTTTGTTTTTGTTGTTTTTTGTTTTTTATGGGTTTGTTTTTTGTTGGGGTTTTTTTTGGTTGTTTTTTTTTTGGGGGGGGTACATGCCGAGGTAATAATAATGATGGCAAGGTCTTATCAAAGATTAGGTGAAGTTATATTTTATTTTCTTCATGTTTTTTCTTTCTTTCTTCTCTTTGAATTGTATTGTGGCCGAAAGGCCGAAGTACAATAAATCATTTCCGAGTTCAAAGTTCTCTGTGTGTCTCTGTCTCTCTCTGTGTCTCTCTCATCTCTGTCTCTCTGTCTCTGTCTCTGTCTCTGTCTCTCTCTCTCTCTCTCTCTCTCTCTCTCTCCTCTCTCTCTCTCTCTCTTCTCCTCCTCTCTCTGGATGACACTATAATTGACTATTTGGTGCAGTTGTTCAATAAGCTTTTTGATGAGGGTTTATTTCCAAAGGAGTGGTCTAAATCTATAATTGTGCCAATACATAAGAAGGGAGCAACTAGTATGCCAGACAACTATCGAGGAGTTTCTCTGACAAGCATAATGAGTAAGGTATACACATCCATATTAAATAGAAGACTTTCAGACTGGGTTGAAACAAATGAAAAAATCAGAGAAGAGCAAGCAGGCTTTAGAAAGGGATATAGCGCAGTTGATCATATTTTTACTCTCTATGGGCTTGTACAGAAACATTTACAGAAGCATGCTAAACTGTTTGTTGCATTCATAGATTTCAGAAAAGCATTCGATTCGGTAGATAGGAATATACTATGGGTTATACTTCATAAAACAGAATTAATGGGAAACTGTATAGGGCTATAAAGGGTAATATATTCATCTGTAATGGCTTGTTTTACGCAACAGATGTTCTTACACAGATTACTTTGACTGTCCCAGAGGCGTTAAACAAGGTTGTTTGTTGAGTCCCTTAATGTTTTCAATTTTCATAAACGAACTGGCTACAGAAGTAGCGAACTCCGGAAAACATGGAATACAAATGATCCCAGGAGAAGTTGAATTATTCCTGTTACTTTTCGCAGATGATGTCATTCTTTTGTCTAGCACACCTACAGGACTGCAAAATCAACTGAACACATTAAAATCAGAAGCAGATCGTCTGGGCCTCACAGTAAATTCAGAGAAAACGATGGTTATGGTATTTAGGATGGGAGGCCACTTGGGAATGAGAGAAAAATGGACTTATGGGGACCAAAAACTTAAAGTAACAAATAACTATAAGTACCTTGGGGTAACATTTTCAACAAAGTTGTGTAATAGCTCTATGTTTGATATGATGTGTCAAAAAGCTAAAAATGGAGTTATGCAAATTATCAAATCAATGAGAAGATTAGCTTCTGCTGATAGTACATTATTTTGGAAACTGTTTGACACACAAATAGAACCTGCCCTGACGTATGCAGCAGAAGTATGGGGTCTAGAAGATACCACACAAATTGAAAAAGTACACACCTTTGCCATGAAAAAATTCTTATGTGTTCCATTACATGCATCAAATAAACTTATGTACGGAGAAAACTGGTAGATACCCCTTTTATATAAGAACCATAACTAAATGCATTAAATACTGGATTAAACTTATCAGGCTTCCTATGTTAAGAATAAACAGACAAGCATACGAGATGCTGCTTATACAACATAATAATGGTAAAGTAAACTGGGCGACTAAAGTAAAAGATCTTTTGACGATAAATGGATTTGGTATTGTTTGGCTATGCCAGGGGTGGGTTATGAAGAACAGTTTGTTAGAGAATTGAAAGATAGACTTATTTCATGTTTTCATCAAAACTGGCATGAACAGTTAATGTCTAGTGAAAAATACACTTGGTATAGCTCCTTTAAAGATGCGTTTGGTCCAGAACAGTATCTGATATCGTTAACTAATAAAAGGCTTCGAAGTAATTTACTAAAATTTAGGTTAAGATTGTGTGGTCTTTTGAACTGCAAACAATGGTATATTACAGCAGAGACAGACAACAACTCTTGTCCAGCATGTGGAGAAGAAGAAGAAGACGAATTTCATTTTTGTTTGCTTGTAGAACTTATCATGACATTCGCCAAAAAATTGCTTTTTTGACAAACCCAACCAACAGGTCCACCAATCTTGTACAAAAGGTGTTATCTTCAAATAATATGTCCGAGCTTAAATCTTTAGCAATATATATAACGCAGGCTCTAGATAAACGTAAGCAGACTATGAATGAAACGGATCCTATACGTAATAACTGAAAATATTGGTTGGCATTTATCTGGACTTTGGATTATTACTCATGTCCTTTTCATATTCATTCCTATGTTAATATGTTACTTACAATTACCCCCTTTGACTGATGGGCTTGTAGCTTTTGTCAAATAAAATTCGTTCATTCGTTCATTCGTTCATTCATTCATTCTCTCTCTCTCCCTCTCCCTCTCTCTCCCCCTCTCCCTCGGTACGTGTGTGTTTGCTTGTGCGTGTGCGTGCGTGCGTGCGTGGCTGCGTGCCCGCGCGCGCGCGTGCGTGTATATATTAATGTGCATACATGTATGCGCACGCGCGTGCGTATACGTTTTGTGTTTATAGATTGCTTTGTTAGCAGAAAAAAATCAAACGGATTGGGGAGAGGGGATGGAGGGGGTGGTGGAGGTGAGGGGGCGTTGTTTTCTATCTGTGTGTGGTAAGGAAGTAGGCGCCACAGTTAAACTGCTTGTGATAAACCTTGTAAGTGAATTCCGTCTTCGTCCGCTCCGATACCGTTATCCCCAATCAGACATTTTAGACAAGGACTCTTTCAGTCCACACTGGTCCCTTTGCCTTCACAACGCTGCATCATCATCATCATCATTTTTTCTTCTTCACCACCTTCCCTCACCTATCCTGTAGTCCCACGGACCGTGGAAGCCACCACTGAAGATTTTGCAACCAGCTTCCTCCACGGTCCTCTGCTTTCCGTAGCAAATTAATCGTTCTGGACACTCAAGGCCAGTCAGTCCACTCTCTGATGATGTCTTCGCATCGTTTTCTCTTGTCTGTCTCTTCTTCATCTCCCTCCTTGTACTGTTTCCCTGTATGTAGGACAGTCTTGGCCAGTCCAGATGTTCGTGTGACTGTGCCTGTACCGCTTTAGTTTGCGTGGTTTTTTCCCACTGAAGTCAGCTCTTCATATGGTCCGATAGCGTTATTAATTTATCGCAGACTATCAAGTAACAAAATCGGTGCATCGGTGGTCTAGAGGTAACACTTCTGTCTCGAAAGCGAAAACTCAGGGTATCAAGTGTATGTGGTTCGTTCGATCCCCGATTGTGTCCTAGATCATGAGTGGTGGTCTGAGTGCTAGTCTTTCAGATGAGAATAAATATCTCCCGGCCCCCCCCCCCCCCCACCTGCCGATCTCTCTCTCTCTCTCTCTCTCTCTCATCTCTCCTCTCTCTCTCTCTCTCTCTCTCTCTCTCTCTCTCTCTATATATATATATATATATAATATATATATATATCTTCTCTCTCTCTCTCTCTCTATATATATATATATATCTATCTATCTCTATATATATATATCTCTATATATATCTCTCTCTCTCTGTGTCTCTCTCTCACACTCACTCACGGGATAGCCTAGTGGTTAGAACATTGCCCTCGCAATCTGACGACCCGGGTTCGATTCCCGTCAAGGGGATATTTTACCCTGGAGTTAACATCAGTGCAGACTCCACTTTCCCCCAAAAGTCCTTCGGATGAGACTATAAACAGAGACCCTGTGTGCAAACGCACGCAGAACATCTTGCGCGCACGTTAAATCCTGTTCTGCTTTTCGTAAGAGGCCATTGTGTGCCGGTGGGAACAGATGACATAATGTACAAAACCGCATACACACGTGGACTGGATGTAAAATGCAAAGAAGTGCTTATTCCATTATCCTCGATATAACAGAAATTTTTTTTTTAATAAAAAAAAATAAAAACTCTGTGTCTCCCAACCGGCACCCACTGTTCTGCAAATTTTCAAGTTCTAAATTTAATTGAAAGTTCGTGTATAATTTTCAGGAGCAAAACAAACAAACCAAGCAAATACAAAAACAAAAACCCAAAAACAGCGCAGCAGCAGCAGAACAAAAAGAACACAAAAAAAAAAAACCCCACTTTGTTGCATAAGGGGAAATTTAAAAGGGGAAAAGAGAATTCTTCTGAAATTTTTTTTAATTTGGGTTTGTTAAAGTATAAAAAATTTCCCAACAGCAACAAAACCACAA
>CM054138.1:2183571-2196071 GCA_028751875.1 Rapana venosa | reverse complement strand
TTCACAACACACACACACAGTCATTCACATACCAACACAACACACAGGCTGAAACAAATAAAGCCATACTCAGTCAATTCACACTACAACACATACACAGTCTTCACTTACTTACACATCACTTACACACACACAACACACACACACACACACACACACACACACACACACACACACACACACACACACACACACACACACACACACACACACCACACACGCACACACACACACACACAGTATTATGCTGAATATATATATTTAAATAATTATTATTTTATTCGAGGATAATGGAATAATAAATTTATTGCTTTTTTATCCTGTTTCACCCAGGTTTGTATGCGGTTTTGTAAATATTGTTCATCCGTTCTACTGGCACCAATGGCCTACTCTTACGAAAGGCGATAACCTGGTTTATGTGTCACAAGATGTTCTGCAGTCTGTCTCGCACACGGGGCCTCGATTTGTAATCTCATCCGAAAGACTTTTGGGGAGAGTGGAGTCTGCACTGATGTTAACTCCAGGGGAAAATATCCCCTTGAACGGGAATCGAACCCGGGTCGTCAGATTGCGAGCGCAATGTTGTAACCACTAGGCTAGCCCGTCTTTCTTCCCCCCCCCCCCCCTCCCCGCCATGTATATGTGTATATTTATGTATGTATGTATATATACATATGGGGAGAGACAGAGACAGATAGAAAGAGAGAAAGAGTGAGAGAGGATGGGAGTAGCCTAGTGGTTAGAATTGCGCTCGTGATCTGATGGCTAGGTTGGAGCCACCACGGAAGTGCCCGTTCAACCTTTGTTGTTTGTTGTTGTTTTTTCACCAGAGTTGACATCAGTACTGACTCCATCATCATCATTAACCATTACACCCAGTGGTGTGTAGGGCAGCAACAAAGCGCTTCCACTCCTGCCTATCCTGGGCCAACCTAGTCACTGATCCCCAAGAGTGCTGCATGGCCTTCATCTCACTTTCTACAGTCCTCCTCCACGTTGCTTTAGGTCTTCATTTCTTTCTCCTTCCTTCTGGGGTCCAGTGCAATGCTGACTCCACTCCACTGAAAATTCTTCGGATAAGACTTAAAGACCGAGCTCCTGTGTGTGTGTGTGTGTGTGTGTGTGTGTGTGTGTGTGTGTGTGTGTGTGTGTGTTTTGTGTGTGTGTGTGTGTGTGAACGCAACTAGAACATCTTGGGCACACGTTTAAAATCCGTTCTGCCTTTGGAAGGAGGAGGCAGTTGTGTGCCGGTAGGAACGGATGACAGAGTTTTCAAAACTGCATGCACATGGGGGAAACTAGATCAGTAGATGGGGAAAGGAAAAAGCACCAGTCCATTCCTTTATCCTTGAAATACGAGACAGACAGACAGACACACAGAGAGACACACAGACACTCACTCAGACATAAAGGATGAGAGTGAGACAGACAGAGATAGAGAGGGAGAGAGAGAAACAGACAGAGACAGAGAGAGAGAAAGAAGAGATAGGGAATGAAAGGAGGGGGGGGGGGGGGGGGGTTACCGGGTGGAATGGGAAAGATGTAGAGAGAGACAGACAGGCAAAGAAACAAGACAGACAAATACATTATTGATGGATGGACGAATGGACAGACAGAGATTTAGTTTGCGAGTCTTCGAGCCAGTGCAACACAGCATTAGAACATGTAAAGTTTCAACGTTATGATATAAAAAATATTTTTGGGTGGGTTGTGTGTGTGTGCGTGCGTGCGTGTGTGTTTTCTTTCACGAAAACGTAGGCCTAGTGGGTTTTCCCCTGTAAGTGGGCTGCAAGCAACATTTATTTGTTTCTTTTCTTCCTTCCTTCCTTCCTTCCTTTTTTTGGTCTCTTTTTAACCCACATTTTGCAGTGTCATAATTGCACAGGCTGTGCAAGCATGTTTCTCATGTCTACCTTTTTGTCATGTTTGTACTTTTTTGCCAATGGCATGATTACACACAAACTGTCAGTCCAGCTTGGAAAAGCAAACAAGGCATTGTGGGTATTTTAATAAGGTGTGTGTGTGGGGGGGGGGGGGGGGGTAGAGTAGAGAGTGGGGGGAGGGGAGAGAAGAGAGAAGAGAGAGAGAGGGGGGAGAGAAGGGAGCGAACAAGCAAGCGAGAGAGAGAGAGAGTCCCTTCCTATTTACTCTGTTATTTTATTTTATTTTTTTTATTCTTTTATTTCGAGGATAATGGAATAAGCACTCGCGTGCTTTTATTTTACATCCAATACCCGTGGTGCATGCAGTTTTAGTTTTATCAACGTTGTCATCGTTCTCACCAGCACGCAATGGCCTACTCTTCCGAAAGGCGGAACGGCTTTTAACGCGTGCGCAAGATGTTCTTGCGTGCGTTCACACAAGGGACCTCGGTTTGTAGACTTATAAGATGGACTTGTAGGGGGAATGCAGTCGGCACTGATGTTAACTCCAGGGGAAAATATTCCCTTGAACGGTTATTTCATGGGTAGAATAAGCACTCGTGTGCTTTCTTTTTTCTACATCCAGTCCCCAGATTCAATGAGAGAGAGGGAGAAAGGGGGGTGGGAGGAGAGAGAGACAGACAGACAGACAGATAGACACAGACAGACAGAGATACAGTCAGACAGACTAAGAGAGCTTTGACAGGTTGTTTTGGCTATGGGCATTTAACTTTTTATTTTATTTTAAAAGCCACACTTCAACTCTCAAGAGCAATAAACAAATAATTATGGAGAAGAGAAAAAAAAGAATCAAAATAAATTTTAAGATTTATATATTTTTGTTGAAATGCCTCAAAAAAGGGACATGAATGTTAAGCAGACACTCGTAATCACACAGTGTCATCTTGATGTTTACATCGTTCTGTGTATGGTTGTGACGGGATTTAGAGCTCAGTGGTCAGAGCACTCGCTTTCTCCCCCAGCATCATCAGTTAAGCAGCATCCATCGTCGCTACCTCTTGGATGGGTGACCGTTTGCGCGCCTTGTTTTCAGTACAGTTCCCCCAGCTTACCCAGCTGTAAATGGGTACCTGCCCTCTTTAGGGTCAGGGAAGGTAAAGCAGCGAAGGGAGAGAGAGGAGATGGTCGCCACCGCCCTCAATATGCTGGCCCCTGGAGAAGCTGAGGTCTCTGACGCCTCGCTCCCCTACGAGCACATAGGTTATGGGACACCTTTATCTTTACCTTTGTCTTGGGGGTTTTTTCTGATGGATCGGCAGTGGAGCGGTAACTAGCGCATTCGTTTAGAATGCGACAGATCCCGGGTTCGTATCCCCCGTCTTAAGCTTCAACACCCCCCCCCCTCCCCCTCCACACCCTCCCCCCCCCCCCCCCCCTCGCTCTTCCGCCCCTCCCCCCTTCCCTGCACCTTACCCTCCTCCCCCCTCCCCTCTCCCCTCCAAATCTATTAAACAACGAGTGATGGTCAGGACCCAGGTGTTCTGAATCCACGCGCAGTAAACCGAAATCCCACATTGCAAATATAAAGTTATTGCGCGTAAAAGAATCTAGGGCAACGAGAGTTTTCTCTGCAAATATCGTATTTAAATGCCAAAAAAAAAAAGGTATTTTCCTACAGAAGTAATATTTAAAAAATTCCCTGCGGACAGATATAAAAGGGAGTGGCGCGGGTCTGTGGCTTCTCTCTCTCTGTCTCTCTCTTCTGTCTTCTGTCTCTGTCTGTCTCTCTCTCTCTCTCTCTCTCTCTCTCTCTCTCTCTCTCTCTCTCTCTCTCTCTCTCTCTCTCTCTCTCTCTCTCTCCTCGAAGAGAGCAAATCAAATTTCACACTGAGGAGTCTGTGCTTACTGAAAGGGGTATAAAAAAAAATTTCAGTGGAAGAATCAGTTTAATGCTAGACACCATATCCCATTACAATGCCTATTAAATACAATCGACAAACAGTCCAGAATTGTCAGACTTTGTTCCACAACAGTCCGCCAGACTTTGTTCTAGGAATAGCCCATACCAAACCAGAGAAACAAATAGACTGTGCCCGACCAGAGAGACAGAGAAAGAGAGACAGACAGACAGACACAGAGAGAGAAGGAATACCGAAATTGTATTTACTGAAGTGATACCTAATAATTTATTTAACCTTTTGTTTCCATTCAGCCCTCAAGGAGAGATGGGGAAAGAGAAAGACAGAGACAGGGAGAGAGAGACACAGAGAGAGTTTATTATTGCATCAGTTTTGTTTGCCTGTTGAAGAGAGAGTTAGGAGAGGTGGAGAGTTGTTTTAGTTGTTGTTTTTCTTGTTTTTCTTTACAAAAATACACCAATTCAGAGAGGGAGAGAGAGAGAGTTATTTCTTTTCTTTGTCTTAGCAATGTTTGTTTACCGACAGCAGAGGGAATTGGGGGCTGGGGTGTTAAAAAAATAACACATCAAGTGACAGACAGCACTAGATACCAGAGGGACAGACAGATACAAGCTGGACAGACAGACAGACAGATAACAGATGCACAGACAGAACTAAACAGCAGATGCACAGACAGAACTAAACAACAGATGCACAGACAGAACTAAACAGCAGATGCACAGACAGAACTAAACAACAGATGCACAGTCAGAACTAAACAGCAGATGCACAGACAGAACTAAACAGCAGATGCACAGACAGAACTAAACAACAAATGCACAGACAGAAGTAGATAACAGATGCACAGACAGAAGTAGATAACAGATGCAGACAGAACTAAACAACAGATGCGCAGACAGAACTAAACAACAGATGCGCAGACAGAACTAAACAACAGATGCACAGACAGAATTAAACAACAAATGCACAGACAGAAGTAACAGATGCGCAGACAGAAGTAGATAACAGATGCACAGACAGAAGTAAGTAACAGATGCACAGAACAGATAACAGATGCATAGACAAATAACAGATGCACAGACAAAACTAGATAACAGATGGGCAGATAGAGATAACAGATGCACAGACAGATAACAGATGGAACAGACATAACCAGATAGGCAGATGGGCAGATAGAGATAACAGGTGCACAGACAGATAACAGATGGAGCAGACAGAACCAGATAACAGATAGACAGATGGGCAGATAGAGATAACAGGTGCACAGACAGATACCAGATGGAGCAGACATAACCAGATAACAGATAGACAGACAGATAACTGATAGAACGGGACAGACAGACGGACAGACAGACAGACAGGCAGAGGCGAGAAGAAAGTCACAGGGAAGAGAGAGACGGCCTCTATAAGGAACAAGCTGCTATTGATTTTGCTACCTGACAGTGTAACACTCTGTCTCTTTCTTTCTCCTGCTCCTCCTCCTCTTCCTTCTTCTCCTCTCCCTCCATCTGTTCTTCTTCCTTCCTTTCTTTCTTTCCTTCCTCCTCTTTCTTCTTTCTTTTCTGCCTCCTCCTTCGCTCCTCTTCCTTTCTTTCTTTCTTCCATTCTTTCATTCCTTCCTCCTCCTTCGTTCTCTTCCTCTTCCTCTTCCTCCTCCTTCGTTCTCTTCTCCTTCTTCGTTCTCTTCCTCTTACTCCTCCTCCTTCGTTCTCCTCCTCATCCACATCCTCATCCTCCTTCGTTCTCTTCTTCTTCTTCGTTCTCTCTCTCTTCCTCCTTCGTTCTCTTCTCCTTCGTTCTCTTCCTCTTCCTCTTCCTCCTCCTTCGTTCTCTTCTTCTTCTTCGTTCTCTCTCTCTTCCCCCTCCTCCTTCTTCGTTCTCTTCCTCTTCCTCCTTCGTTCTCTTCCTCATCCTCATCCTCCTACTTCGTTCTCCTCCTCATCCTCATCCTCCTACTTCGTTCTCCTCCTCCTACTTCGTTCTCTTCCTCCTCCTCCTTCTTCGTTCTCTTCCTCATCCTCCTCCTTCGTTCTCTTCCTCCTCCGCTGCTCTTCCTCCTCCTCCTCCTTTTTCGTTCTCTTCCTCTTCCTTCTTCTTTGTTCTCTTTCTCTTCCTCATCCTCCTCCTCCTTCTTCCTCCTCCTCCTTCTTCCTCCTCCTCCTCCTTCTTCGTTCTCTTCCTCATCCTCCTCCTCCTTCTTCGTTCTCTTCCTCATCCTCATCCTCCTTCTTCGTTCTCTTCCTCATCCTCATCCTCCTTCTTCGTTCTCTTCCTCATCCTCATCCTCCTACTTCGTTATCTTCCTCATCCTCATCCTCCTTCTTCGTTCTCTTCCTCATCCTCATCCTCCTACTTCGTTATCTTCCTCATCCTCATCCTCCTTCTTCGTTCTCTTCCTCATCCTCATCCTCCTACTTCGTTATCTTCCTCATCCTCATCCTCCTACTTCGTTATCTTCCTCATCCTCATCCTCCTACTTCGTTATCTTCCTCCTCCTCCTACTTCGTTCTCCTCCTCCTACTTCGTTATCTTCCTCCTCCTCCTACTTCGTTCTCCTCCTCCTACTTCGTTATCTTCCTCCTCCTCCTACTTCGTTCTCCTCCTCCTACTTCGTTATCTTCCTCCTCCTCCTACTTCGTTCTCCTCCTCTACTTCGTTATCTTCCTCCTCCTCCTACTTCGTTCTCCTCCTCCTACTTCGTTATCTTCCTCCTCCTCCTACTTCGTTCTCCTCCTCCTACTTCGTTATCTTCCTCCTCCTCCTACTTCGTTCTCCTCCTCCTACTTCGTTATCTTCCTCCTCCTCCTACTTCGTTCTCCTCCTCCTACTTCGTTATCTTCCTCCTCCTCCTACTTCGTTCTCCTCCTCCTACTTCGTTATCTTCCTCCTCCTCCTACTTCGTTCTCCTCCTCCTACTTCGTTATCTTCCTCCTCCTCCTACTTCGTTCTCCTCCTCCTACTTCGTTATCTTCCTCCTCCTCCTACTTCGTTCTCCTCCTCCTACTTCGTTATCTTCCTCCTCCTCCTACTTCGTTCTCCTCCTCCTACTTCGTTATCTTCCTCCTCCTCCTACTTCGTTCTCTCCTCCTACTCGTTCTTCCTCCTCCTACTCGTTCTCTTCTCTTCCTCCTCCTCTTCGTTCTCCTCCTCCTACTTCGTTATCTTCTCCTCCTCCTACTTCGTTCTCTCCTCCTCTTCGTTATCTTCCTCCTCCTCCTACTTCGTTCTCTTCCTCCTCCTCCTCCTCCTTCTTCGTTCTCTTTCTCTTCCTCCTCCTTCTTCGTCCTCCTCCTCCTCCTTCGTTCTCTTCCTCCTCCGCTGCTCTCCTCCTCCTCCTTTTCTTCTTCGTTCTCTTTCTCTTCCTCCTCCTCCTTTTTCTTCTTCGTTCTCTTTCTCTTCCTCCTCCTCCTTTTTCTTCTTCATTCTCTTCCTCCTCCTCCTTTTTCTTCTTCGTTCTCTTTCTCTTCCTCCTTCTTCTTCGTCCTCCTCCTCCTCCTTCGTTCTCTTCCTCCTCCGCTGCTCTTCCTCTTCCTCCTCCTCTCCTCCTTCGTTCTCTTCCTCCTCCGCTGCTCTTCCTCCTCTTCCTCCTCCTCCTTCTTCGTTCTCTTTCTCTTCCTCCTCCTCCTCCTTCGTTCTCCTCCTCTTCCTCTTTCGCTCTTCCTTTTCCGCTGCTCCTCCTCCTCCGACAAGGCAAAAGGTTACACGTTATCTTTAGACTTCTGGCTGTCGCTTTTTTGGTCGTGTGTGTGTGTGTCTGTGTGTGTCTGTGTGTGCGTGATTGTGTGTGTGTGATTGTGTGTGTGCGGGCGTGTGTGTGCGGGCGTGTGTGTGTGTCTGTGTGTGTGTCTGTGTGTGTGAGGGCGCGGGGGGTGTGTGTGTGTGTGTGTGTGTGTGTGTGTGTGTGTGTGTGTGTGTGTGTGTGTGTGTGCGGGCGTGTGTGTGTGTCTGTGTGTGTGAGGGCGCGGGCGTGTGTGTGTGTGTGTGTGTGTGTGTGTGTGTGTGTGTGTGTGTGTGTGTGTGTGTGTCCGTGTGTGCGTGTTAATGTGTGTGATTGTGTGTGTTTGTATGTTTGTGTGCGTTCGCGGGCATGTGTGTGATTGTGTGTGCATGTGTGTGTGTCTGTGTGCGTGCGTGTGTGTCTGTGTGATTGTGGGTGGTGTTTTTTTTTATTTAATTCTTTTATATCGAGGATAATGGAATAAGCACTTATGTGCTTTTTTACATCCAGGCCCCATCTGTATGCGGTTTTGTAAATTTGTCATCTCTGTCCGTGTGTGTGCATGTGTGTGTCTGTGTGCGTGTGCGTGCGTGCGTGTATGTGTGTGTGTGATTGTGTGTGCATGTGTGTTTGTGTGCGTGCATGTGTGTGTGTGCGCGCGCGTGCTTGCCTGCCTACCTGCCTGCCTGCATACTTACGTACGTACGCGCGCGCGCAAGTATGAACAAACCTTTTTTTTCTCCTTGGAGGGCTTGTTCTTTCTGGTTGACCCAAATCTGTCGGCTAATCTCCGCTAATCTCAAGAAAAGAAGACTTTTTAAGGCAGTGTTTGGTCGGAAAGGTCGACTTCAGTTCCCACAGTTCTTCGCCACTTGCGTAGGTGGCCGAGTGGTTAGAATAGTTGACGATTGAGCCAAGAGTCGTGGGTTCGGCTCTCTGTCTCTGTCTCTGTCTCTGTCTGTCTCTCTCTCTCTCTCTCTCTCTCTCTCTCTCTCTCTCTCTCTCTCTCTCTCTGTCTATCTGCCTCTCTGTCTCTCTCTGTCTCTCTCTCTCTCTCTCTCTCTCTCTCTCTCTCTCTCTCTCTCTCTTTCTTTCTTTCTCTCTTTCTTTCTTTCTTGCTTGCTTGCCACTGCCATAAGATCATAGAAGAGACTTTTTCGTGGGGGTTCAAATCCTCTTCCAGTCCTTTGGATGAGATTTTAAACCATGGTAGGGGGTGGAGTGAAGGGAGTTAGTCTGGTGGTGCAAGCGTTGCGGTCGTGATCTGCTGACCCGGGTTCGAATCCCATTCAAGATGGTATTTTCCGCTGGAATTAACATCAGTGCCGATTCCACTGCCCCCAAAAGTCTTTCTGATGAGACTATAAACCGAGGTCCCGTGTACGAACGCACACAGAACATCTTACGCACACGTTAAAACACGTTCCGCTTTAGAGGAAGAGTAGGCCATTGTGCGCCGGTGGGAAGGGATGACAACATTTACAAAACTGCGTACACACAGGGACTAGATGTTAAAAGAAACCCACATGAATGCTTATTCCGTTATCCTCTAAATAAAAGAATAAATCAATACATGGCCCAGGACCGAACCATCACCAAAGCGCCCGTTCAATGGGGATTTTTCCCTTGGACTTCACATCGGAATTGATTGATTCCATTCCCTCAGAAAGTCTTTCGGATTAGACTACACACCGAGGTACCGCGTGCGAACGCTCGCAGAACATCTTGCAGTTTGCACGCACGTTAAGAAACCCGTTCCGCCTTTCGAAAGAGTAGACATATTTTCGTGTCAGTAGGAGTGGATGACCAAATTTTTAAAATGTAGGCACGCAGGTGCCGTGTTTAGACACCATCCCTGAAGTCGGAATGCGGCTACCTACGTGTTGGGCGGAAACGGTTGCAACACGCACAATGTCACAATTGGTGAACCTCGGAACTCAAGCAGCCGAAGAATGAAAAAAAAATAACAACAACAACAACAAACCAAACCAAAACCAAACCAAACAAACAAAACAAGGTCCCTTCGTTAATTCACACCATCTTTAATGCATACCATCCTACCTTTCCAAAAGGAATGACACATCATGTTTTGATAGGAAAGAATAACAAAATATAAACATATACACACTGTACTTGTGTTTGGTTTGGTGGTCTAGAGGTAACGCACCCGTCTATAAAGCGAACAGCCTCGGGTTCAATCCCCATTGGAACCCCAGTGGTTTTTGTTGGGTTGTTTTCTCCATCCACTTCACTTTGTGTGTGAGGGTCTGACGGCAGTAGATCTTTAACGTGAGACGACTAACCTATGTCCCGTGTGCAATACACATTTAGCGCACGTTTAAAAAAAAAAAAGCAAACGAGCGAACACACACACACACACACACACACACACACACACACACACACACACACCACACACACACACACACACACACACACACACACACACAGCAACAAGACAGTTGTCCCTGGCAATATTCTGTAAATAAAATCCACTCACACAGGAAACAAATACACATGCAGACAGGAAAAACAAAAAAACAAAAAATAAATGGGTGGCGCCGTTCTTGTGGCAAAATTCTGTGGAGAGAAGAAAAAAGAGACGCTTATCGGGAAACAAATAGACATGCAGACAGGAAAGAAGAAAAATTAGTGGCACCGCTTTTGTGGCGACAAGCTCTCTCCCTGGGGAGGGCAGCCCGAGTTTCATGCAGAGAACATTTGCTGTGACTGAAATTGAAAGTTGATATATTCAATACAAATCGCTGACGACGGAATGTGGCGACCTTATTGACGGTTAACACGGTCAAATTCGTGACAATCCTCACTCTCCCGTGAGGATGTTGGAGGGCCTGAGAGTATAAATAGCATCCCGACCCTCCGGAATATCTGTGCTAGGAATTCCCTCTGTTATATCCCTCTCTTTGTTTCTGCCTTGTTCCTTTTCTTCCTGTCACCTCCTTGTCTATTTTCTGCCTTCTTGATCCATTCTCCTGCCTTTTAGTTTTTTTCAGGAAAGATTCGGAATATAACAAGTCTTCCCCACGATGAATTCGGATATCGTGCTGGGCCTGACTTGTCAGGCGCTTAACGGCAGCGCAAGGCATTTTTTGCTCATTGTATGACAGACAACAGTAGTTGCATGCTGTCTGAGCGTTCGAACGACGAAGAAGTAACGATCCCCGCACCAATGGCGAACCTCAGTGTTCTAGATGTAGACCAAAGAAGACGAAGTATGTTCTTTAAGGGAAGGAGAAATGTGCATGTCCATTTGCACGCCACCCAGCGGTTACTGTATTTTCCTTCTTCCCATCCCAGTACTGAATTGACTGTTAGCGGTGGTGGTCTGGGAGCTAGTCTTTTGTATGAGACGATACATTAATCGTGGCGTGCTTTTAATGAACGCACGCAAAAGAAGCCGTGGCACAAAGGGAGCTAATTGGCCCTGGCGTGATGATTCCTCTTCGTAGACCTTGCACTCTTAGGCTACTCACCTGTATTAGAAATTCGCCTTTTTCCTTCTGTTTTTTTTTTCTCCTTCATATAACGTACTAAGGCATCCACAGAAATAAAAACCACTTTTTTGTGAAAGACTAGCCTCTAATTCAAAACTCATGTGATTTTGCACAAATTTGGTAGGTTTTTTTGGGTTTTTTTTAATTTTCAGCAAACATTGTACCCCCTCAGTCCTTTGTCGTCTGCTAGCCTCCTAACCGCAATATACATGCACAGGGGTTAACACTGTAGGAACACAAGCAATCCTCATTTGATGATTATTTCCAACTTACTCGTATTTCTCTATGTCCTCAATCCCAAAACGAAGTACACAACGCATTTTTTCATTCTTTAAAAAATTGGTGAAAATCACCCCAAAAAAGTGTTTTTCCAATATGCACTCTATTGATACTACATGATGCGCAAGCTAATACAGGTGTGTAGCCTGTATATGCACGCGGATAGAGCAAAAGAAGAGACTGCACTCGATAAACCTCTTTCACAAGCCTCGAGCCTGAATTTTTCACAGAGAACTGTTTTAATCAGAATATCTTTCGTCGTCATTATATCGGTTCTTTCAGTCATTGGTGAAGAGCCTAGAGTCTAGAGCAGCATCTTCCGCAATTTGAACGATAGTATTTTCCACTCATGGAATTCCACTTTACAGCTGAGTCTTTAGTGATCAACTATGACTCTCTGACTAGGAGGCTTGACTCGCACAGTCCTCAATATGTGCTGCAGCCTTGGGGGCTAGTTGGACATCTCCAACGCTGACTGTCCTTATGCCCACTTGGCCGAGAGAGTGGGGATGTACTGTGGGAAAGGCATCTCCACTATAATCAAATTTCTGCCCAGTTTCCGAAACAGCAGCTGCCTCCTCTGCTGTTTTGGAGGTCATCGTGGAACACGACGGACAAACATGCATCCTCCAAAGTATGCCTGGGACATTTGGAATACAAAGTTTTTCTTAGCGTGCAACACATGTGCTAGAAATTTTCTCTCTGTCTTTTATCACTGTCTTTGCATTGTTGTTCACTTGTGAATGTCTTCACCTGTACACTCCTCGTTCCCTCCGCTCTGCTGCAGCAGATACCCTGTGCCTACGAATACCTAGATTTAACCAGTCCACCTTTGGCCTTCGCTCTTTCTTTGTTTCTGGTCCATCAATCTGGAATGACCTCCCTCTCTCCCATCGTTAAAAGCCTACTTACGACTTTTAAATCCAGCCTCAAGACATACCTGTTTCAAACCTAAGACTTTCCCGTATTGTTTCATCTCATAATTATCTGTCCCTGCCTTCAATGGCCAAAATTCCCATCATCCTGCCGAAGTGTATAACCTGTGTGTGTGGTGTGTGTGTGTGTGTGTGTGTGTGTGTGTGTGTGTGTGTGTGTGTGGTGTGTGTGTGTGTGCGCGCGCGCGCGCGCGCGCTGCGTGCGTGCGTGCGTGCGTGTGTGTGTGAAAACTGTTCGTTATTGTTGGTTG
>CM054138.1:2168571-2176071 GCA_028751875.1 Rapana venosa | reverse complement strand
TGGGGAGGAGGGGGGGGGGGGGGGGCAGTTTTAGAGGAAAGGGGGTGGGGGGTGGGGTGAGTGTTGCAGGGAGGTGGGTACAATAGTGAGCTTGAGCCGAGGACAGAGATCGTGATGAATCAGCATGGATGAATGCATATCCTCAATCATCTCTTTTATCTTCTTCTTCTTCTCTCCTCCTCCTTCTCCTCCTCCTCCTCCTCCTCCTCCTCCTCCTCCTCCTCCTTTCTTCTTCTTCTTCTTCTTGTCCTCCTCCTTCTTCTCCTCCTCCAGTCCTCTCTCCTCTCTCTCTCTCTCTCTCTCTCTTTTCTCTCTCTCTTCTCTTTTCTCTCTCTCTCTCTCTCTCTCTCTCTCTCTCTCTCTCGGGGGGAGGGGATAGCCTAGTGGTTAGAACATTGCGCTTGCAATCTGACGACCCGGGTTCGATTCCCGTTCAAGGGGATATTTTCCCCTGGAGTTAACATCATTGCCGACCTCACTCTCCCCAAAAGTCCTTCGGATGAGACTATAAACCGAGGTCCCGTGTGCGAACGCACGCAGAACATCTTGCGCACACGTTAAATGCTGTTCCGCTTTTCGTAAGAGTAGGCCATTGTGTGCCGGTGGGAACAGATGACAAAATTTCCAAAACCGCATACACACGGGGACTGGATGTACAAAAAAAGCACATGAGTGCTTATTCCATTATCCTAGATATAAAAGAATAAAAAAAACTCTCTCTCTTCTCTCTCTCTCTCTCTCTCTCTCTCTCTCTCTCTCCTCTCCTTCTCTCTCTCTCCCCCTTCTCTCTCTCTCCCCTTCTCCTGTGTCTATCCATTGTTACTCTTTCATCATCATGGTGATGGTTGTTTGTAGGTCGGGGTGTTTTTGTTTTTTTCTGTTGTTTTTTTTTTCTTCCCGTTACTACCTTCTTTTCTTTTTTTTATTTTCTTGTATTACTTTCTTCTGTTCCTTTTTTTTTTTGCCATTTTTTGGGTGTTTTTTTTTGCTTTTTGGTGGGGTTTTTTGTTGTTGTTGTGTTTGTTTTTTTTTTTTGGGGGGTTGTGGTTTGGGTTTTGGGGTTTTGGTTTTTCTGTTTGTTTGTTTTTGGGTTTTTGTTGTTGGGGTTTTTTTTTTGGGGGGGGTTGTTGCTTTTTGGTTATTGGGGTTTGGTTGTGGGGTTGTTTTTGGTTGTTTGTTTTTTGTGGGTGTTTTTTTTTTTTTTTTGGGGGGGGGGGGGGGTGTTGGTTTTTTGGTGGGATTTTTGTTGGTTTTTGGGTTTTTTTTTGTTTTTCATGTTCTTTCTTCGTGTCAAGACAATTGGCGAAGACACGGGGTCAGAAAGCCTAGAGTTGTGTGTAGAAAAGTGTTGAAAGGAGGAAAGCTTGAAAAAAAAAATAATTATAAAAAGAACGAAGGAAGGAAGGAAATAAAGAAGCAAAAGAAGGAAGGGAATTAAGAACCGAAGAAACAAAAAGGAAAAAAAGAAGAAAGAGAATTCGAAAGAAAGAAAGAAAAGAGAACTGAACAAAATGCTTGTAAGAATAAAAGTTTGGGGGATAACAACAACAAAGACAGACAGACAGATTTTTTAAAAAAAAGAAAGAAAGAAAAAAGAAAGAATACTAGAACCCGGGGAAAGAAAAGGAAATGAACAGAATGAAAGAGAGTAGGAAGGAGTATAAGAAAGCAAAAGAAAGAAAGAAAAGAAGAAGAAAAGAAATGAAAGAAAGAAAATAGAAAACTAGAAAACGGAAGAATAAAAATAAAAATAAAAAGAAGAAGAAGACAGACAAGACAGAAAGAAAGAAAGTAAAAGAAAGAAAAGAAAGGAGAAGAAAGAAAGAAAAAAGAAAACTAGTAAAGAGAATAAAAAATAAAATAAAAAGACAGACAGACAGACAAGAAAAAGAAATTAAAGAAAGAAAAGAAAGAATAAATGAATGAATGAATGAATGAATGACACAAAGAAACAAACAAACAAACAATGAAAACGGGAGCTTCCTCGCATCCAGAACATTCCTTGAAACATCGTCATGTTTTCCTGGAATGTTTCTGCCACACTAGCAGACAGAAGTGCAGTGTACGAGGGAGGGAGAGAGGGAGGGAAGGAAGGAAGGAAGGAGAGGGGAGGGGACGGGTGGACAAAGAATGCAGAAAACTTCAAATGTCAGCCTTTCTAGAGAATTCACAGTGACGTATGTGAACGAGCAAAAATGGAAAAGTCTGGAATAAAACAAAACCCCCCAAAAAAGAAGAAAACCTCCCAAAGAAACCCCCTTCTCTTCTCTCTCATCTCTCTCTCACTCCTCTCTCATCCTCCTCTTCTCTCTCTCTCCTCTCTCTCTCTCTCTCTCTCTCTCTCTCTCTCTCTCTCTCTCTCTCTCTCTTCTATCTTCTTCTTCATCTCTCTGTTGTCTGTTGTCTGTCGTCATGTGTGTGTGTGTGTGTGTGTGTGTGTGGTGATGGTGTGGTGTGTGGTGCTTGTGTTGTGTGTGTGGTTTCAGTCCTATTTCATAATAAGAAACTCTGTCTGTGTGTGTGTGTGTGTGTTTATTTTAGTCCAATTTCATAAGAAACGTAGAATTGACGGGGTTGGTGGGGTCCCCCCCCCCCCCCCCCCCCCATTCCTCGACTTGAGCTCCGAAGTTCACTCGTGTGTGTGTGTGTGTTGTGTGTGTTGTGTGTGTGTGGTGTGTGTGTGTGTGTGAAGTGTGAGGTGTCAAGTCAAGTCAAATCAAGTCAAGTCAAATTTTTATTTCCAGATGGTACATTGAATAAGCAATGCATTTGCTTTTTTTTCATCAAGCTATCTATCTAAGAACAAAATTAATTTCGTAATGATTATACTGAAATACTACATTATTACAACCTTTACCAATAAATTGTACTAGTAAAAAGAGGAAAACCGATAAAATAAATACATTGGAAAATACAAATTACGCACACATACATACACACGCACAAACACACTCAACCACACCAGCGCGCAAGCTTACACACGCACGCACTTAGGTAAAAAATGTTATGAGAATTAAAAATAATAAAAATCATAAAACGTCAAACAAAGAAATTACTTCACCTACTATATCATCCATTCTTTCACGTTCATACTTTAGATAATAAAAAGGTACAGGAACAAAACGTTTGAAAATACTAGGCATTCATTGCGTCATTACTGACAATATTGCCTGCAATGACATCCCTCCTCTCCTCCTCCACCCAAGCAAACGTGTGCTCATATGCGCTCATACTCTTAAAGTAGCGCTTTTGAAAAATAATATATTCACACAGTAACTATCAAGTAAGCAAAATAAGTCAAATAAGTCAATGATAATTATAAGAGATACAATAATAATAATAATCACCCATCACCATGATACAACAATATAACATATAATCCCCATCACCATGAGACAACAACATAACAATAATAACAAAAGGCATTGGAAAGGAAGGGGGGGGGGGGGTGTTTGTTGTGTGTGTGTGTGTGTGTGTGCGTGCGTGTGCGTGCGCGCGCGCGTGCAGAAGATCAAATATGCGCGTTAAAGATCCTGTAATTCATGTCAGCGTTCGGTGGGTTACGGAAACATGAACATACCCAGCATGCATCCTTGAAGTTGGAATGCGGCTACCTTCATGGTGGTCAAAAAACGGTCGCATACGCAAAAATCTCAGCATTCGGTGTTCGAACCTTGGGGCTCAAGCCGAGGAACGAAAACAAAGAACAAACAAACAACAAACAAATCAATCGGCACAGACAAGAGGAGACAAACAGGGGACAAACAGAAAAGGGAGAGAAGAGACGTGTGGTCGTAGGGGAGCAAGGCATCAGAGACCTCAACTTCTCTAGGGGCCAGCATATTGAGGGCGGCGCCCATCTCCTCTCCCTCGCTGCTTTACCTTCCCTGACCCCTAAAGAGGCAGGTACCCATTTACAGCTGGGTGAGCTGGGGAACTGTACTGAAGCCAAGGCGGGCAAACGGTCATCCATCCAAGTGGTAACCACGCTCGATGCTGCTTAACCTTAGCTAGGGAAAGCGAGTGCTCTGACCTCTGAGCTATTCCCCCCCCCCCCCCCCCCCCCCCCCCCCCATATATATAATATATAATATTTATATATATATATATATATATATATATATATATATATATATATATATATTATATATATATATTTATATATGTGAGTAAATTAAAAAGTCGCAATATTTCACTGGATTGGTATTTCTTCTTCTCCTTCGTTGTCGAACGCTCAGACAGCAACTACTGTTGTCTATTATATGAGCGAAAATGCGTTGTGCTACCGTTAAGCGCCTGACAAGTCAGGCCCTGCGCGTCCGACTTCGACATGGGAGAGAATTATTTTTTAAGTCTTTCTTGGGGGGATGGGGGGGGGGGGGGAGAATGGAGCAAGAAGGCAGAAAATAGACAAGAAGGAGGTGACAGGAAGAAAAGGAACAAGGCAGAAACAAAGGGAGGGATAGAAAAGAGGGAATTCCTAGCACAGAATTTCCAGAAGGTGGAGATGCTATGGATACTAACAGGCCACCGGCATTCCCACGGTGGAGATTGGTATTTGAACTCGTAGGCTGTAATATCCTGGTCTTCAGAAGCGAACAAAAAGGGGAAAAGATGTGTGGACGCCATAGTAAAAAAAACAAACAAACAAAAACCCAATGGATTAGCAGTAAGGAAAGAATGAAAGAAAGCAGAAATAAAGAACGGAAGAGATAAAATTGGAACTCTCTCTTAATACTACTGCTTTTATTTATTTTATTTTTTTATTCTTTTATATCGAGGACGATGGAGTAAGCACTCATGTGCTTTTTACAACCAGTCCCCGTGTGTATGCGGTTTTGTAAATTCTGTCCTCTGTTCCCACCGGCACACAATGGCCTACTCTTCCGAAAAGCGGAACAGGATTTAACGTGTGCGCAAGATGTTCTACATGCGTTCGAACACGGGGCCTCGGTGGTTTATAGTCTCATCCGAAGGACTTTGACATTCAGTTCGATTTTTTGTGTGTGTCAAACTGGGAAGAAAGGGCGAGGCTGGGAATCGAACCCAGAACCTCACGGTTTACTTGTTGGCAGGCGAACATCTTAACCATCCTGCCACCTTCCTTCTTTGACCAAACCACCGTTCTTTTTGTTTCCTTTTCCTGGTTAAAGCTCTAAGAGTCACCAGTGGTTATAGTTTGCCTGTGCCACCGTATTTACCCCGCCGTCAAGGTAGCCGCATTCCGACTTCTAAGCCCGACAACTGTGTGCATGCATGCGGGGTTTTTTGTTGTTTTTTTTAATTTTGTCATCCGTTCCTACTGGCACGTAACGGCCTACTCTTGCAAAAGGCGGAACAGGTTTTAACTTATGCTCAAGATGCTCGGCGTGTGTTCGCACTCAGGGCCTCGGTTTATAGTCTCGTCCGAAGGACTTTTTAATTTAATTTAATTTTTAATTTAATTTTTTTTTAAAATTTTATACCACTTTAAGTCACGAGATTTCTCTGCGTGAAATTCGGGCTGCTCTCCCCGGGGAGAGCGCGTCGCCACAAGAGCAGCGCCACCCTTTTTTTTCTTTCTTTTTTTCTTTTGGTCTGCAACTGTATTTGTTTCCCTATCAGAGTGGCTTTTTTCTAAGAATTTTGCCAGGGACAACTCCCTTGTTGCCGTGGGTTCTTTTACGTGCGCTGAAAATTTTGTGTAACACACGAGACCTCGGTTTATCGTCTCATCCGAAAGACTAGCGCCCAGACCACCACTCATGGTCTAATGGATGGGGAAAAATATCGGGCCCAAACGGGGTACGAACCACGCACACACCCGACCCGGACTTTTCGCATTCTAGACAGGCGCGTTACCTCTAGACCACCGATCCATTTAGGGGAGTGGAGTCAGTACTGATGTTAACTCCATGGGATAATCCCCTTAAACGGGTACTTCCGTGGTGGCTCGAACCCGGGTCGTCAGATCACGAGTGCAACGCTCTAACCACTAGGCTATCCCGCGCCCAATTTTGGGTTTTTGTTTGTATGTTTGTTTGGGGGTGTTTTGGGGGGGCGGGGGAGGGAGGTTGTGTCTTTTTTTCGGGTAAAATATTACTGTGAGACTGTAACAGTTTTTCAGTCAGAATGATTTGCAATTGTACAGGTTCCGCTTTTTAGCATAGTGTTGGGTTGGTCTCTGGGGGTTGTTTTTTTTTTTTTGGGGGGGGGGGGTTCTATTTACGTTTCTTTGCCACCTTTTTGCAGCATATTGTTTGGAATCAGAATTTTGATACACACAACATCTTTTAATACCAACACTTCATCTCTTTGCTTTAAAGCCCTCATCTCATCAACCCCCCTCCTTCCCCCGCCCCCCCCCCCCCCCCCCCCCCCCCCCTACCCTCATTCGTCTAATATCACTTTAAGTCAACAGACGTAAGATCGAAGACACACGGTTATGTTTCTTTTGAATGTTTCTGCCTCAGTTGCTGACTGACAGAAGGGCAGTGTGGGAAGGAAGGAGGGGGGAGGTGGGGGCGGGGGCGGGATGGGGGACAGAGAATTCAAGGGATGCAAATGTCAACCTTTCAAGACATTAAACTGACGTCTGCTAATAAAGGAACTGGAAAATTGGGATGGGTTTGTTTTGTCTTGGGGTTGGGTGTTTTGTTTTTGTTTTTTGGGGGGGTTGTTTTTTGTTGTATTTGTTTGTTCCTTGGATAGAGCTCTGAGGTTCACCAATGCAATGGTGAGATTTTTGCGTAAGTGACCATTTGCCCATCATTGAGGTAGCTGCATTCCGACTTCGGGGATGATGTCTAAACACGACACCAATATGCATTGTTGTTGGGGGTTTTTAAGTGTTGTTATCTGTTCATACCAACACGCAATGACTTAGTGTTGTAAATATCAGAACAGGGCTTTAACGTGTGGTCAGAATGTTCTGCGTGCGTTCATACACAGGACCTCGGTTTATAGTTTCATCTGAAGGGGTGTGTTGTTGTTGTTGTTTTTTGTGGGGGGGAGGGGGGGGATGGAGTTGATACTGATGTTAACTCCACGGGGGAAAGAAAATTCCCCTGAAAACGGGGCGTTTCTGTGATGGCTGGAATCAGCATATGTAGATCATGAGCTCAGTGCTGTATCCACTGCCCCCAGCCCCTGGGGAAATTGTTTTTAGAAAAGATGATTAATCTCTCTCTCTCTCTCCCACACACACACACCACCACACAACACACACACACACACACCACAACACACACACACACCACACACTATCTCTCTCACTGTCTCTCTCTCTCTCTCTCTCTCTCTCTCTCTCTCTCTCTCTCTCTCTCTCTCTGTCTCTCTCTCTCTCTCACACACTCACACACACATACACGTACACACACGTACTTACGTTAAAATCTTGTTCCGCTTTTCGTAAGAGTAGGCCATTGTGTGCCGGTGGGAACAGATGACAATTTACAAAACCGCATACACACGGGGACTGGATGTAAAAAAGCACACAAGTGCTTATTCCATTATCCTCGA
>CM054138.1:2158571-2166071 GCA_028751875.1 Rapana venosa | reverse complement strand
ACAAAACAAAAATAGACAAACCTAAATTTAAGAAGTAAATTTAAAAAATGATACCTTCTCCCCCCCCCCCCCCCCTTACACACACACATGTGCATATATACACGCGCGCGCACACCACACACACACACACACACCACACACACACCACACACACACACACACATACACTTTCCTCTTTTTTTTTCTTTTTTTTAATTTTTGTTGTTATTTCACTCCGGTATGGTGACAAGAAAATTGAGTTTTAATAAACCTTATCATGTTCAAAAGTGTGTCCATAGAAACAAACGGAAATATGCTTTCCGGTTGTTGCAAAACAAACACTTCCGGTTCTCTGTCAGCTGCCGGAAAAACAGCACATTATTATCAGAGTATTCTACTTAGCTTTTATTGTTTCGTATTATATTGTATTATGTTATGTTATGTTATATTACACTGTATTGATTTGTATTGTATACCTCGTTCGGTCGCGGAAGATTTCTCCGCCTGAAATTTGGGCTGCTCTCTCAACCTGGGGAGAGCATGTTGCCACCACAAGAGCGGCGCCACCCAGTGTGTGTGTGTGTGTGTGTGTGTGTGTGTGTGTGTGTGTGTGTGTTATGTTGTTTTTGTTTGTTTGAGGTTTGGTGTGATTTTTTGGAGGGGGGGGGGGCAGGATCATGTTTGTATGTGTCTTGCTTACTTTTGAGAGCGGCTTTTCCTCTTACAGAATTTTGCCACAGAGAGGAGAGAGAGAGAGAGAGAGAGAGAGGAGAGAGAGAGAGAGAGAGAGAGAGAGAGAGAGAGAGGAGAGAGAGAGAGAGAGAGAGTAATTAATATTTTATAGAGATTTTGAAGACATCGAGCATCATTTTTTTTCCTTCGTCCTCTGAAGGAAGTCTTCTTCTTCTTCTTCTTCTTCTTCTTCTTCTTCTTCTTCTTCTTCTTTCTTCTTCTTCTTCTTCTTCTTCTTCTTCTTCTTCTTCTTCTTCTTTTGCTGCTGCTGCTGCTGCTTCTTCTTCTCTTCTTCTTCTTCTTCTTCTTCTTCTTCTTCTCTCTTCTTCTTCTTCTTCTTCTTCTTCTTCTTCTTCTTCTTCTTCTTCTTCTTCTTCGAATTCTTCTTCTTCTTCTTCTTCTTCTTCTTCTTCTTCTGCTGCTGCTGCTGCTTCTTCTTCTTCCTTCTTCTTCTTCTTCTTCTTCTTCTTCTTCTTCTTCTTCTCTTCTTCTTCTTCTTCTTCTTCTTCTTCTTCGCAATTCTTCTTCTTCTTCTTCTTCTTCTTCTTCTTCTTCTTCTTCTTCTCTTCTTCTTCTTCTTCTTCTTTTGCTGCTGCTGCTGCTTCTTCTTCTTCTTCTTCTTCTTCTTCTTCTTCTTCTTCTTCTTCTTCTTCTTCTTCTTCTTCTTCTTCTTCTTCTTCTTCTTCTTCTCTTCTGTGCTGCTGCTGCTGCTGCTTCTTTTTCTTTTCTTCTTCTTCTTCTTCTCCTCCTCTCCTCCTCCTCCTCCTTCATCCTCCTCCTCCTCCTCCTCCTCTCATCATCATCTCTTCTTCTTCTTCTTCTTCTCCTCCTCCTCCTCCTTCCTTCTCCTCCTCCTCCTTCTCCTCTTCCTTCCTCTTCTTCTTCTTCTTCTCCTCCTCCTCCTCCTCCTCCTTCTTCTTCTTCTCCTTCTCCTTCTCTCTTCATCATCTTCTTCTTCTTCTCCTTCTTCTTCTCCTCCTCCTCCTCCTTTCTCCTCCTCCTTCTCCTCCTCCATCTCTTCAACTTGGTCCTCTTGGTCTTTGGAGCAGACAGACAAACTAACAAACAAAAATAACAAACAGAAATAAACTCCAGCAAATTTACAAACAACAACAACAACAAAAAGCAGAAAAGCCTAGCAGTTATAGGGAAAGGGTACTGCCATAATCCTGCTTTCTTTCAGAGGGGGCTGCTTCTTTCAGAATATAACTGGAATGTATCCTTGAGTAAAGTGAGTCACTTCTTTTCTTTCTTTCTTTCTTTCTTTCTTCTTCTTTTTAAAGTTCAATGGTTTACATAGTGTTCTTTAGCGGTTTTGTGTGTGTAGTGTGTGTGTGTAGTGTGTGTGTGTGTGTGTGTGTGTGTGTGTGTGTGTGTGTGTGTGTGTGTGTGTGTGTGTGTGTGTGTGTGTGTGTACATTTGAATTTGTTAGAATATTGTTAATCATTGTTGGTTGATATGTAGGAGCGGATTGAATGCAAGCGCTCTGATTTGTAATTGCAAGATATAGCGCTATATGAATTCCATTTATTATTATTATTATTATTATTATTTTATATTTGTGTGTGTGTGAGCGCGTGCGTGAGTGTAGGCGCGCACGCGCTCGTGTGTGTGTGTGTGTGTGTGTGTGTGTGTGTGTGTGTGTGTGTGTGTGTGTGTGTGTGTGTGTGTGTGTGTGTGTGTGTGTGTGTGTGTGTGTGTGTGTGGTGTGTGTGGGTGGTGGCGTGCGGTGAGAGAGAGAGAGACTTCCTCAACACTTTTAAATGACCTTCACATACGTTAAGACAGACAGACAGAGAGACAGACTAGACAGGCAAGCAAACAAACAAACAAACAGACAAATAGTGTTTTTTTAAACACACACAGCAAGGGAAAGAAACTGAACTCCTCAGAATTCACAGCGCTCAACCTTCTTCACCTGACGTGTGTAGTTTCGAAAGTATGCTTGTGGCAGTCTGGCCTGTTGCTCTGTTGACGGACCTGACTTGCCATGCTCTAACGGACTTCCCAACTGTGTGGTGTGGAAAGGCCCGTGTGTCAGCGCCGTCAGACCTTAGCCCACAGCTTTGAAGGAAGGGGAGAGGAGAGGGGGGCATGTGGGGGGTGGGGGGAATGACTATTTTGTAGAGAAGGAGGGAGAGGGGGGCAGTTGAGCAGAAATCTACATTCCTTTTTGTGGCAGGGGCATTTGGGAAGGGAGGAGAGAAGAAGGAGGAGGAGGAGAGGAAGGAGGAGAAGAGGAAGAAGGAGGAGGAAGAAGGAAAGAAAGAAAGAAGAAAATTATGATGATGACGACGATGATGCATCATGATGATGATGATGATGATGAGATGAAGAAGAAGAAAGGGGGGTGAGAGAGAGAGAGAGAGAGAGAGAAGAGAGAGAGAGAGAGAGAGAGAGGAGAGAGAGAGAGAGAGAGAGAGAGAGAAGATGACAACAATAGTAAAAACGTTGATGATGATGATGATGATGATGATGATGATGATGAGATGATGATGATGAAAAGATTAAGCAGAGAAGATGACAATAAAAAGAAGAAAAAGGAGGAAGAGGAGGAGAAGAGGGAAAAGGTGGGTGATGATGAGATGACGACGACGACGAAAGAAAGAAAGGAAGAAGAGAAGGAGGAGAACAAGAAAATGAAACTAAGAAGAAGGGAGAGAAGAAAGAAGAAAAAGCTGAAGAAATTACCTAAAACCCTGTCACCATCATATATATATATATATATAATATGATAATAATAATAGATAGAGAGAAGAGAGATGAGAGAAGAGAGAGGTAGATAGATAGATAGATAGATAGATAGATAGACAGACAGACAGACAGACAGATAAAGTCAGAAAAAATAGCCAAGCAGCAAAGAGACCCAAAAGCAAGAAACAGGGGGAGATAAACTGCAGCCATTCAAGACATTATAAATTACCCTGACCTTTATCAACAAACAACAAAGACAGGGCAAACTATATATAGCCAAAGAAATGAATCAACTGGAAAAAAAGAAAAAGGGAAAAGGAGAGCTAGACGAGACAAACAGGAAAGAGAAGACAGGCAGGAAACATAAGGGGGAGAGCAGTAACGAAAAAGAGACCACAAAAATTACCTCCCTTGGTGAGATCAGAGTGCAGGCTTTTAAAGAAGAATAGGGAAACTACCCCTATCTGGACTCTGATGACAGAAAAAGAAAATCGAATACCAAAGTACCTCTCTTTTTTTTTAAAAAAAAGGAAAAAAAGAAAAGAAAAGAAATGTGGATCTTTGACTATACAGCTCGACTTAACTCCTCTCTTTTGACTTCTTGGTTTGAACTGAACTTTATTCTTCAAAGAAAATCGTAAGTACGACACATGTCTCTGTACAATCATATCTACTTACAGCAAGACAGGACACAGACTGGAAAGAAAATGTCAGCGGTTAAAGAATAATTTTTTTTTTAAACGAAAGAAAGAAATAATAATATATTATGGCAACTCCTGCAAGCGAACAACAAAAGGAGGGACTAGAAATAGCCACCTCACACATGGGATAGCCTAGTGGTTAGAACATTGCACCTCGCAATCTGACAACCCGGGTTTGATTCCCATTTAAGGGGATATTTTCCCCTGGAGTTAACATTAGTGCAGACTCCACTCTCCCTAAAAGTCCTTCGGATGAGACTATAAATCGAGGCCCGGTGTGTGAACGTATGCAGAACATTTTGCGCACACATTAAAATCCTCTTTCGTAAGAGTAGGCCATTGTGTGCCGGTGGGAACAGATGACAATTTACAAAACCGCATACACACGGGGACTGGATGTAAAAAAAAACCACATAAGTGCTTATCCATTATCTTCGATATAAAAGAATAAAATAAGATACATCAAATAAACACACACACACGTACACACACTCACTTCGTCTCTCTCTCTCTCTCTCTCTCTCCTCTCTCTCTCCTCTCTCTCTCTCTCTCTCTCCTCTCTCTCTCTCTCTCTCTCTCTCTCTCTCTCTCTCTCTCTCTCCACACACACACACACACACACACACACACACACACACAAAGAGCAGACGGGCAAAAAGGGAGACAATTTGTGGAAAAAGAAAAGTCTAAAATTGCTTACCTGAGAAAAGAGACTGAAAAGACAGCACAGAAGTTACCTTCCTGAGTGACACACACTCTCTCACTTCGTCTCTCTCACATACACAAAGAGCCGACGAGCCAAAAGGGAGGCAATTTGTGGAAAAAGAAAAGTCTAAAATTGCTTTCCTGAGAAAAGAGATTGAAAAGACAGCACAGAAATTACCTTCCTGAGTGAAGACATATAAAAATTACCTTCTTGAGGGGAGAGACAAAAGAGAACACAAAAATTACCTTCCTGGGAAGAGAGACAAAAGAGAACACAAAGATTACCTTCCTGATAGAAGAAATCTAAAAGAGAACACAAAATTACTTTCCTGAGAGTAAAGACCTAAAAGAGAACACAAAATTACTTTCCTGAGAGTAAAGACCTAAAAGAGAACACAAAATTACTTTCCTGAGAGTAAAGACCTAAAAGAGAACACAAAATTACTTTCCTGAGAGTAAAGACCTAAAAGAGAACACAAAATTACTTTCCTGAGAGTAAAGACCTAAAAGAGAACACAAAATTACTTTCCTGAGAGTAAAGACCTAAAAGAGAACACAAAATTACTTTCCTGAGAGTAAAGACCTAAAAGAGAACACAAAATTACTTTCCTGAGAGTAAAGACCTAAAAGAGAACACAAAATTACTTTCCTGAGAGTAAAGACCTAAAAGAGAACACAAAAATTGCCTTCCATAGAGATGAGGCAGTGGGCCAAAAAATTACCTTCCTAAGAGAAGAGACCTAAAAGAGAACACAGAAATTACTCCTTCCCCTAGAGGAGAGGCATAGTACAGAACACAAAAATTACCTTCCCAAGAAAAGAGACCTAAAAGAGAACACAGAAATTACTCCTTCCCCTAGAGGAGAGGCATAGTACAGAACACAAAAATTACCTTTCTAAGAGAAGAGACGTAATACAAAACACAAAAATTACCTTCCTGAGAGATGAGACCTAAAAGAATACACCAAAATTACCTTCCTGAGAGAAAAGACCTTAAAGATTACACAAAAAATTACCATCCTAAAAGAACACACCCAAAAGGAATCATCCAAATTTACCGTCCTCAGAGAAGACACCTAAACACACGCCCACACACACAAAACACACACACACACAAACACACACACAACACACCACACACACACACACACACACACACACACACACACACACACACAGATTACCTTCTTGACAGACAAGACATAAAAGAGAACCACAAAAATGACATTCTCCCTCCCTCCCTCCCTCCCTTCTTGGACTTTGCAGGCAGACAGAAAACACAATGCCGCCATACTAGGCTAGTACCTGACAAGAAATGGCCCCGACCATCCAGCTGAGTGCTTGGAATGTTGGACATTCAACTAAGAAGGGAACTAAAAAGGGAAGGGGGGGGGGGGGGGGTAGCAATCCAAGAAAAGTCTCACAGGGGGGCTTCTGTTCAAACCTATGGAGTGTAGAGAGTGATGTACACAGTACATGCTCTTTGAAAAACAGAAATCTTTTCGCCAAGTTAGACTTGGAGAAAAATGGTTTTGAGGGGGGAGAGAGAGAGAGAGAAGAGAGAGAGAGAGAGAGAGAGAGAGAGAGAGAGAGAGATGGAGGGAGGGAGAGAGAGACAGATAGTCAGATAGACAGAGAGGGGGTGTCACAGAATAGTGTATGATCTTTCAAAAACGAAGTCTTTGGCTTAGTTTGACTGGGGAAAGGGGGGTGGGAGGGGGGTTGGAGGCTGTACATGATTTTTAACCAGAAAGTCTTTCGCTAAGTTAGACTAGGGGAAAACTGTTGGAATAAAATGGAAGAAAAGCAAGAGGGGAAAAGCTGTAAGAGTCCAAACAGCAGAGAAGTCTCTAAGGCCCGTCCTTCCATAGATATTTTCTTTTTTTCTGATACGGGGAGTACAAAAAGTACAGCATTTGGTATTATTGTCGAATTGGGTTGCTTTAATAGCTTCTTTTTCTTTTTTCTTTTCTTTTTTTTTTTGGTTTAGTTTGTTGTTGGTACAAAGAATGCTTTAAGGTATGACTTTTGGAAAAAGGCTACTTTAATAGTGAACGAAGATGGTGCATATGTAAAAAGAAGACCTCACCATTTGTGAACCTCTGAGCTCTAGCTAAGAGACAGGGGGGGGGGGGGGGGGGGGGGGGGAGAGAACCAACTGCAGAACGGTCAGGTACAACTGTTATAAGGGACATACTCCCTGAAAGGGGACGGGATGGCTCAGTGGTCAGAGCACTCGCTTTACCCCCAGCCAAGGTTAAGCAGCATTCAGCGTGGTTACCACTTGGGATGGGTGACCGTTTGCCCGCCTTGGCTTCAAGTACAGTTCCCCCCAAGTTCACCCAGCTGTAAAAGGTTACCTGCCCTCTTTAGGGTCAGGGAAGGTGAAGCAGCGAGGGAGAGGAGACAGGCGCCGCCCTCAATATGCTGGCCCCTTGAGAAGTTGAGGTCTCTGACGCCTCGCTCCCCTACGACCACATTGGTTATGGGACTCCTTTAGCGTTACCTTACTCCCTGAAAAATTCAGTGCAACACATCAGCAACTTCTAACGGAGTGAGGAAGAAGCCAAGAGGGCAATAGATCTCTCTCTCTCTCTCTCTCTCTCTCTCTCTCTCTCTCTCTCTCTCTCTCTCTTCTCTCTCTCTCCTCTCTCTCTCTACGGGATAGCCTAGTGGTTAGAACATTGCG
>CM054138.1:2153571-2156071 GCA_028751875.1 Rapana venosa | reverse complement strand
AAAAATAATGAGAAAAACTTTTCTTTTTCTTTGTTTTTACTGGACAGTTCAGTGAGGACAGAAGTGTGCCACACACACACACAAAATCGACTATTCTCGGCACATCCAAATATGCGTGTGGCTTTTTGTTGTTGTTGTTAAATCTCTTATGTCATACACAAACGCACACGCACACGCGCGTAACACTCGCGCGCGCGCGCGCACACAACGCACACACACACACACACACACACTTTACCAACTTGACTGAAAAGAAGACATGAAATGGCAGGATCACATCTGCATACAAAGACACACACACACACACACACACGTGTGTGTGTTCGCGCGCGTGCGTGAGTGATTGTGTGTGTGTGTGCGCGCGCGCGCGCCCATATGTGCGCGCGTGCCTTGGGTACTGAACTCTGTGTGTGTGTGTGTGTGTTATTGAAGTCTACATGAACAATCTTTTTTTTTCCTATTACAGGATAGGTTTACAAAGCATCATTGTATAATATAGGGAAGTGTCAAGTGCTGTACTTGTGATGCAGTCGTTTTCTTCAGTTTAGTCAAGTCAAAAACACTTTAATCATCCCATGAAGGGCAATTACAATACTGACAGGCAGATTGATACGCATCAAAAAGATATCCCTATCCGCACACAACACGTTTTCTTCAGTGTAAGATATCCCTATCCGCATACAACACGTTTTCCTCAATGTAAAATATCCCTATCCGCACCCAACACGTTTTCCTCAATGTAAGATATCCCTATCCGCACACAACACGTTTTCTTCAATGTAAGATATCCCTATCCGCACACAACACGTTTTCTTCAATGTAAGATATCCCTATCCGCACACAACACGTTTTCTTCAATGTAAGATATCCCTATCCGCACACAACACGTTTTCTTCAGTGTAAGATATCCCTATCCGCACACAACACGTTTTCTTCAGTGTAAGGTATCCCTATCCACACACAACACGTTTTCTTCAGTGTAACATATCACTATCCGCACACAACACGTTTTCTTCAATGTAAGGTATCCCTATCCACACACAACACGTTTTCCTCAATGTAAGATATCCATGTGTGCAGTATTAAGCACTTCGATTTGTTTGTTTTACAAGATTTAGCGCTATATAAATTCCATATATTATTATTATTATTATATCCGCACACAACACGTTTTCTTCAATGTAAGATATCCCTATCCGCACACAACATGTTTTCTTCAGTGTAAGATATCCCTATCCGCATACAACACGTTTTCTTCAGTGTAACATATCTGAATGGGCACTGAGCAATCTGACAAAGTGAATCTGTGATCCTGCGTTAATATACCCTTTTTAGAAACCGAAAGATCACGGGTTCGAACTTTTTGTCTGAGATCGGATTTTCCCCCTCTTTTCAGTAGACTCACGAGTGGTGGTCTGGGTGCTAGTCTTTCAGATGAGACGATCAGCCAAGGACCAATTTGCGAAAGACATTCAGTGCACGTAAAAGAATCTGCAGCAACGAGAGAATGGTCCTTGGCCACATTCTATACAAAAAAAGCTGCTCTCATTGGAGGGCAAATATACTAGCAGATAGAAGGGGGAAAAATTAATACGGGGAAAGGGGTAAACTCACAAGTTTGCGCTGTACTCTTCCTAGTGAAGAACTTCATAAGTACTTCAATGCAGAGGATAGGTGGTCTAGAGGTAACGCACCTGTCTAGAAAGTGAAAAGTCCGGGTCGGAAGTGTGCGGTGGTTCGATCCCCGTTTGGGCCAGAAACGGACACGTGGATAGGCCAAGGTCTTACGTGCATGATATGTTTATGCCCGTAAAAAAAATAATAAATAGGATTTTGTTTAATGCCAAAAATAACCACCACCACCCCTAAAAATTAAAAAAAAAAAACACCCAACCAACCAAAGAACTTGGCAACTGGAATTGTCTAAGCAAAAGTCTGTGGGGAAAATCCACTATCGTAGGTGGAATCATATATTTGGGGATTGTTTTTAAAGGCGGGGTGTGTGTGTGTGTGTGTGTGTCTGTGTGTGTGTGTGTGTGTGTGGAGGGGGGGTGGGGTTGCAGGGGGTTGCTCTTACGGCGACTCTTCCTACTCAGTGAGAGCAGTCCAAATTTCATAAAGAGAAACTGATCCGCCATTACTCCATGTCAGTTATATTATAAGAAATTGCGATTTCAAAACAATTTCATAGAAAATATGCAAACAACCGTGATATGGCCGACTAAAGATGAAACAAGATAAAAGCAGACTTAAAACCCCGAACAAACAAACTATACTACTACGACTACTACTACTAAGAAGAAGAAGGAGAAGGGGGTATACAACTAAAGATGAAACGAGATAAAAGCAAACTTAAAACCAGAACAAACTAAATGAGAAGAAGAAGAAGACCAAGAACAAGAACAAGAAGAAGAATTGAAAGAAGATATTGCATGAAAGCTTATCTAAGTAAAAAGCCCACAGCGTCGATGACGTCAGTCCCACTTTCTCTATCTTCACT
>CM054138.1:2143571-2148571 GCA_028751875.1 Rapana venosa | reverse complement strand
GATGGGGTTTTTTTTTAATTTAAACTTATGGGTGCATATTTCATTATCCTCGATATAAAAGAATAAATTATGAATAGGTAAATAAATAAATGAAAGAAAGGGATATCGTAAAATCGATTCTTACTTGTATCCAGTGCTTATTCCATTATCCTCGATATAAAAGAATAAATTATAAATAGGTAAAGGAAGGAATGAATAAATAAATAAATAAATAAATAAATAAATGAAAGAAAGAGTTCTCGTAAAATTGATCTCTTCTTGTATTCTGCTTTGCTTAAAATCTTACCTTAATTATTTCAGTGCAGTATATAATTATGTGTGCTACTGATTTGCTATGCATTTGAGTGTGTATTGCTATGGATAAGTGTGTATTGCTATAGATAAGTGTGTATTGCTATTCTTTTTTGCTGTCATGTAAATCGCTTTGTGCTGCGCCCTACAAAGGGGAAGGAAAGCTTTGTAGGAGAAGGAAAGCGCTCAAGAAATGTCCATTGTTGTTGTTAATATTATTATCACCATCATCATCATTGTATTATTATTGTTGTTGTTGTTGTTGTTGTTGTTGTTGTTGCTGCTGCTGCTGCTGCTGTTATCATTATCATGCTTGTTATTATCATCAGTATCAGTATCATCCTTATTTTCATGCTTCGACTACTGATCTCACACATTGTCGTCTGTAACGACGAAGGTCGACTTGTCTGGTTGACTGGCTGACTGACTGACTGGCTGGCTGACTGACTGACCCACTGTTTTGGCTGATTGGTTGGCTGGCTGACTTACTGACTGACTAGCTGACTGACTGGCTGACTTACTGACTGACTAGCTGGCTGGCTGGCTGACTGACTGACTGGTTGGCTGGCTAACTGACTGACTGGCTGACTGACTATTTGACTTGACTGACTGGCTGGCTGACTGAATGACTGATTGGCTGGCTGACTGACTGACTGACTGGCTGGCTGGCTGGCTGGCTGACTGACTGACTGATTGGCTGGCTGACTGACGGACTGACTGACCGGCCGACCATCTGGCTGGCTGACTGACTGACTGACTGGCGTTTCCTCTGAACTTCTTAACGAGTTATATGGCCCTTTACTGTTGATCTATGGACTGCATACACATACCTACGTACGTGGACTACATCATTGATACTATAATTATATACTACAGGCAGTTGAATGACTATCATCATCACCCATAACACGTGCCCTGGTGTACTTTTAGCTGGTCACAAGAGGGGGGGGGGGGGGGGGTAGAGGATATGGAGAGGGTAGGTGAGAAGGAGGAGAGATTTGGGGGGAGGTGGTCAGGGATGGGGTTGAGGTGGGGAGTGAGGGGGGGGTGGGGAGGGGGGAGAGGTCGCTAATTGATGATAACGAGGGTGGCGTATTTGGGATAGAGCTATCACTCTTAGTCCAGATTGCTACTGTTGAAGGTTGATGTAGTGGTATGTCAGTGGCCTGCAGCATTGGCGAAGAGAGAGAGACAGAAACAGAGAGGGAGAGAGAGACGGACAGACAGAAACAGAGAGAGAGAAAGAGATAGACAGAAAGAGAGAGAGTTTAGACTTTTTCTTTTCTTTTCGAGTGTGTGTGTGTGTGTGTGTGTGTGTGTGTGTGTGTGTGTGTGTGTGTGTGTGTGTGTGTGTGTGTGTGTGTGTTGGGGATGAGAGGGTGCCTACGTGTGTGTGTGTGTGTGTGTGTGTGTGTGTTTGTGTTTGAGAGAGAGGGGGAGAGAGAAAGAGAGAGAGAGAGCCTCACAGAGAGACAGAGACAGGGAGCATTAACCTTCACGCCCATTCATCTACCTACCCCCTCTCCTCTGAACCTTCCCTAAATGCAGAACATCAGTTTAGTGGATTTGTCAGCTGAAAGTAACGGGGGATGGGGTTACGTAGTGTTAGAGTTAAGAGTTAGTGCTGTTCTGGGTCTGCCAAAGGCTCACAGAACGGGAAAACATTATCCATTGTTTATCCAGTCTCTTCAATGAAGTAAAGAGAGAGACAGAGAGGGTGAGAGAGATCCTGAGATATATATATATATATAGAGAGAGAGAGAGAGAGAGAGAGAGAGAGAGAGAGAATTGTTCTTTTAAGTCTTTCTGGAAGAAAGGCAGGAGAACGGACCAAGAAGGCAGAAAGTATCAGAGAAGGGGGTGACAAGTTGAAAAAAGAACAAGGCAGAAACAAAGAGAGGGATAGAAAAGAGTATTTCCTGGCACAGAATTTCCAGAAGGCGGGGATGGCTATTAATGCTGACAGCCCCCCACGGGGAGGGGGCTTAATAATTTCATCAAAAGGAATTCAAGAGAGTGGAGTCAGTACAAATGTTAACTCCAGGATTTAAAAACAAATTTTTAAAAAAGAAAAGAAAATCCCCTCAAGAAGACGTGTCAGTAGACTCGAACCTATGCCCTTAGTTACTGTCACATCACAAGGACAATGTTCTGACCACTTCAATTCCACTTCTGTGGTTTAAACACAATACCAAAAATATGCCAGCGGTGCTTATTGGACAACGAAATTTTAGGTCTCTGCAGGAAAGACGGCTATTTCAGGCCATGAAAAAAGGTGAAGGTGTCCCATAACCTATGCGGTCATAGGGGAGTGAGGTATCAGAGACCTCAGCTTCTCAAGGGACCAGCAAATTGAGGGCGGTGGCGCCCATCTCCTCTCTCCCTCGCTGCTTTACCTTCCCTGACCCTAAAGAGGGCAGGTACCCATTTACAGCTGGGTGAACTGGGGGAACTGTACTGAAACCAAGGCACGCTAACGGTCGCCCATCCAACTTGATAACCACGCTCCATTCTGCTTAATTCTACTGGGGTTTTGAAAGCGAGTGCTCCAACCACTGAGCTATCCCGTTCCCCCTTTAAAAACAATACCAACAAATATGCAAACCGTTGCTGATTGGACGACGAAATTGCAGGTCTCTGCAGGAAAGATGGCCTTTTCAGGCTATATTAAGAAAAAAAAATCAAATTCTAGGCGCGCCAAAACTCCAACAGGCGCACAGCCAATGGGGCGAAAGGACAGAGGTCAGGGCCAGGATGTGGCCACCCAGAACAAATTCTTCCTTTCTCCTGCTGAACCAGCTCCTTGAAGCGAAATGCTAGTTCAACTTTGTGTGGGCGAGGTCAGGAGGGGGGTCAACACTGTCCTGCTGGTGGTGGTGGTGGTGGTGGTGGCTGCTGTTGTTGCTTAGTGTGGTGATGAGTGGTGGTGGTGGGGGCTGCTGCTGTTGTTGCTAACTGTGGTGGTGGTGGTGGTGGTGGTACTACTACTCCCACTACTACTACTACTACTACTACTCCTACTACTACTACTCCCACTCCTACTACTACTACTCCCACTCCCACTACTACTACTACTACTACTACTACTACTACTACTACTTCTACCACCACCACCACCACCACTACTACTACTACTACTACCACCACCACAACTACCACCACAACTACTACCACTACTACTACTACTACTAAACTACTACTACAGCCTGCTGCTACTGCTGACATTTCTATGTACTTATTTGCTTGTTTAGTTTGGAGGGGAGAGAGAGAGAGAGAGAGAGAGGGAGGGGAGAGAGAGAGAGAGAGAGAGAGAGAGAGAGAGAGAAGAGAGAGAGAGAGAGAGAATGAAGTGGAGCTCTGGACACAACTTTACTTCACTCTCAAGAGACAAACCCACGTTCGTTCTTTGGTTCTTTGGGCAACTCTGACCTTATATAAAACACATTTTCTGTTAAGAGCTTGTTGCCGAAGAAGTGCGAGTGCCTCGTGGGTTTAGAAATTGTGATGTTTCCTTTGGAGCATAATGTAGTAGGAGAAATTTGCTAGAGGGAATCGAATTATAGTGTGTGTGTGCCCTGAATGTTGGTTGTAGCCAGTCGTAAACCAGTTATATAGGGGAAATGCTGTACTGACTGGCGTCTAGAATAATTAGTAGGAAAGTCCGCAAGGAAGGAAGGAAGGAAGAAGACTGTGGATGGTGGGGTGCGGGGTGGTTTTAGCAGGTTTTAGTGAAGTGACGCACTCATCACGTCTAGGAGAGGTTGTGGGTTCGAATCTCGTCTAGGACTGGAATTTTTTCTTCCTGTTTCAGTAGACTTCTGAGTGGGTGATCTGGGTGCTAGTGTTTTTCAGATGAGAGGATGAGCCGAGATCCTATGTGTTAGGAAGGGGGGGGGGGGGGGGGGAGGGGGGTAGCTTTTGTTGGTGGTGGTGGTCTTTTTTTGAGGGGATGGGTGTTCTTTTGCTTTTGTTTGTTTGTTTGTTTTTTGTTGGTTTCTTCTTTTGTTGTTGGTGTTGTTTTTTTGTTTGGGTTGGGGATTGTTGTTGTGCTTTGTTTTTTTGGTTCGGGGGTTTCTTATATTTTTGTGGGGGTTGGGGGGAGGGGAGTTCGGATAAGACTAGCATAAACCGAGATTCTATGTGCAAGATAGATTTAACACGCGCACGTTAAAGAATAATACGACAACAGGAGAAATGTCCCTAGGAAAATTATGTGAAAAGGTCACTTCTGTAGGAAAGCAAAATACTCGCATCAGTAGGAGGGGGAGGGGTGGCACTGCACTAGTATTGGACGCGCTCTCCCCGGGGAGAACAGCTCTGATTTCACGCAGAAAAGTCTGCTGTTTGTAAAGGTAGTAATCAATACAATACAGTACACTACACTACACTACACTACACTACACTACACTACACTACACTACACTACACTACACTACACTACACTACACACTACACTACACTACACTACAACATAAGGCAATGGGATACACACGCACCTGGAACATTGAACACCTTACACACTCACAAACGTGCACATACACACGCACGCACCACACACACACACACACACACACACACACACACACACACACACACACACACACACACACACACACACACACACACACACACACACACACGTTTCTTTTTCCGTGGTTCTCTCTGTAAATGTGGTGCACTGGGGCGCACATACACATGCATACACTCTG